>SJYQ01014007.1:0-84666 GCA_006410935.1 Redunca redunca | reverse complement strand
AAATCCTCGCCACCGTGCCAGAGAACTCAATCAAAACCAGCAGAAAATGATTCCTGTCATATGAGACAGGCCAGTCAACAGCAGTCCCCGAGGGGAGATGCAGATAAGGGGGTCCAATCTAGCCTTGCATCTGCCAAAATTCTTTTCCATGATGGCTGAAGAAAGAAGAGGCCTAAAACTCTCAATAAAAGAATGCAGACATTCTAAAGTCAAGGCATCTGTAAGCACGAGACAAACATCAAACCCCTCAGGAAAGCTTTCTCATTGAGGTCTTTACCTCTGGGAACCTGACTGGACTGGACGTGCTCCAGTGAGAGTAGAATCTTAAGTCATTGTGCAGCATGCTCCAGGCTGCGATCTTACCAGGTTTAAAGCAGAGCTCTGCTGGTCTCATTCAGCACCTGTCTTTCACTAGAAACTCCAATTTCTGTAGCTGAGCTCGCCATGCATCTGAATGGCCAAGTTCACTTGAACCAAGGTAAATCCGAGCTAATTAGTCTAGAAGGCCCAGCCATATCACCGACAGTAAAGTGAAACTGACTCATCCTTGGTACAAGAGACAACAGAGAATACTGATTAGTTACTTGCTTAATTAATCAGGGTTTCTCAGACTGAAGTTATACACAAGGGACAGGCTACCCCACACCCCTGTTAAAACATTTTACTACTATTCCACGGAGAAATCGACCAGAACATATCAGATGATCTGTGGCTTTGAGGGACCTCTCCCTTCTTCAAATAGGAAAAAGGTCACAGGCCAAGGGCACGAACTCAAGTCTGGGCTATGGAGACTTATTTACAACCTGTACTGTAATAGTTCAAGAATCACTATCGGAAATACTTCCTGGGGGAGTTGTTTCAACAGATTAGAACAGGTTTTCATTCTAGCTTCTCTTCTTTCGTTGAAGGCATCACTCAACAGACCACAGAAATTCCTCTCTATGAGGTTCCTGGAAGAAATGCTCATGTTTTCCCTAAGCAGCTGGTTTTATTTTATCTTATAGATATTGGGGATTGTGGAACAAACACAATTTCCTTTTTCTGAGTGGCCATTAGGAAATTTGTGAGGGGCCTTCCCTGGCAGTCCAGTGGCTGACTCCATGCTCCCAAAGCAGGGGGCTGGGTTCGATCCCTGATTAGGGATCTAGATCCCACAAGCTGCAGCTAAGACCTGAGGCAGCCGAATAAATAATGATTTTTTTTCTTGTTTAAAAAGGAAGCTCATGCAAAACCTTATGTTCCCACGTAGCAGGTGTACAAGTCACCATGACCAACTGTTAATTCTATTTTGTCCCCTCCTTCTTTATTTTTCCTATTTCATTCATCTATCTTATTTCCAAGTCTAAATTACTTTGCTTCACCTTTATTTTATCATGCCATGGTTTATGCTTCCATATAAGTCAACTTAAATCTTTTTTGGAATAATCATTAGAATAAGTAGGCATACATTCTGTTTCTAGAGGAAACCTCAGTGCCTTGATTCAAAATGAGGGGTTTGTTTTTTTTTTAAGACATATGTCAAACTACTGTGAAATCCCTAGTTTTGAAGGACATTTTAAAAAGTTGACCATAAAAGCTATCTGTATCCATGGTTACCTCCTTCGCCCTGCTTCCCAAATACAATCCCGGCAGTCAAAATGTGACACTGGGCAGTGTTTCTCTAAGTGGAATTCCTTATCTATACCTAATGGAGATATTTTCTTAGGTGGCACAAGTATTCCCCAGTAAATAATATAAGCCAAAATGTTATCCCATTCTCACTTTTCTTCTGGCACTTCTCATTACTTTAGGGGAGAAGTCTTAGTTTGATGTCAATAGGTGATTAACATTTTTTCCAGCACCTGCTCATCTCCCTTTTTAATAATGACATAAATCTAAAATTTTAAAGTGAGTATATTTAAAGAAAAATATGAAGCAAATGGTAAGACAGCTGGTACTGTGACGTGACAAAACCACAAAGGTGGTCCTGCAATGAAGGAAAAAAAATCAGGGAATACCTCACACTTCCCTTTCTATCCCATATCTAGACAAGAGCAAGCAGTAGTCAATTTTCAGAGTTTATTTATTCTACTTTGAGCACCCTGCCATGATCCAAATGGGCTTCATCATCCCAAGGAAGAACTGACAAAATGATTCAATATTGGAAGGATCTAGTTCAAAGGCCATCCCACCACTACTGTCTCAGAGAGTTTCTTTACCAAGAACATTCACCATTTGAGAAAAGGACCCATTCCAGGAAATGCTTTCAGATCAAGTTTCCTGTCCAGCTCTAGTTTTAAGATTAACTCTTCTCAGTCTCACTCCAAAATCATCTTTAATGGAATATATTAAAAGTGTTCACCCATGTTTACTGATAGTTCGAAGTTGTCATTTGGAAGTGGGACAAAGAATCACTCCCTAAGCTTACCAAGGAGTTAAGACCAGAAACACTGGAAGAGATTTCTACTGAGGTCATCAGGAGTTTAGGGGGAATTTTTGGTTTGGGTTTTCTCCTAGTTTTAATTGCTTATAAAAGCTTCTTAATGTCAAGTAAAGAACAACAACAACAAATGTGAAAAGTTAACTTCCCCAAAATGTTTATTCTAAAGAAAAAAAATTTGTTCCCAGCAACTCTTAAGCAGGAGGGGATTAAAACTACATAATATTGTATGAAAAGGAAAAGGAAGCCCAAATTACTCAAGTGCAAAACAACAGCTGCACTAAAAGGCCCGCCAGAGAAGCAACTTATCTGCTTAGTCAAAATCTGTTTCACGGATCCCAGATCTGCTTCAGGGATATAGAGTCGGTTCCGCCCCTGTCAAAGGCGATTAAACGGACCATCAAAACCAAACTCAGACATCTTCATTCTACTTGAAAGGCTTGCATCTCAGGGCCTCCCAGTGACCCGGTAATTATCCTCCCATGGAGAGCTTTGCCTTTTGCACAGATTACCAGGCAATAGACAAAGCTAAGCAAATTAACAGAGTGAGGTAAGAGAGGGACTACCACATTTCTCTCACTGTTTCTCACTTGTTCCCTCTGGTTGTGGCTGACCCTGAGAAGCAGCATCTCAGGCCATTCCTGTGGGTGTGTGTAAAGAAGAGGTCCCGATACAGACTGATACTGGTTGTTTTCTCAGGAAGACGAAACTCACGAAAATGGTTACTTCCAGCAGCAGAAGTGAGACTTATCTTAGTACATTGTTTTATACAGTTTTGGCTTTTGCACCAAAAATACTTTTGTGTTAATAAAATTTTTTAAATGTATGAAGGAAAAAGCAAATCCTAAATCTGAATATGAACAGAAACATGAGCCTGTTACAATTATGACATTCTCTGCAGAAAAAACTGAAGTCATTCAAACTTTTAGATACAGTTTTCTGACTGTTCACTCTTATTTGGATGTTGTCAAAGGATAAAAAGAACTGAAAAGATCCACATCAGCAGCTGACTTAATAAATTGCACTAAGCTTGAAAGGAAAAAGAAATATTGAACTTAACAAGTTTATTGTTGGCCATGATATCAGTGTTGTCAATCTGTAAACAAGCATCTCACTGTGTGACATTAGGGATGTAAATATGCATGGGCACAGTAAGGAAGTACCCTGTGATGCTGGTTCTAAAGTGAACATATCACTATGAACGTAAGACTTCTTTTAAAAAATTAAATTTCTTAGTTCTTTACTGAAAGTATGCAATGACAACCCTAGCAATAAGCACAGTTCATGCTCAGATTTTGGTTTCTAAATACCATTTCTCCACCAAAAGGAAACAGAGCTTCCTAGAGAAACGCTGATTCCATGAAGGCAGAGGAAAGGAAAGTTGACCTTGAGCACTTTACAGTGTCAGAAAAGCAAGGAGCTACTCATAGAAAGTTGGGGACATGTTAACAGGACCCAGGAGCCATCTTGCAAAGGTTCTCATTTACTGAGTTGGGAATAATTAGAGCACTAAGGAAAAAAAATAATTCAGTTAATGTACTATATCATCTTTTTTTTTTTAAATCCAAGAGTCTGAAGTGATACTGAAAAAGGAGGAGGGTCCACAAAATTCTCTTCTTTACAAAAGAATGCAAGCTAGTAAATGTAGATGAGTAACAGAGTTTAAAGATCAACATTCTGCAATGACCGATGTTAAAACAGACTTTGGCAAGGATCATCAATATATCAATGGATGCCTCAGCCACAGAAAGACAGGTTATCTGACACAGAACACATACTCCTACGGTCCTAAAGTGTCATACCATTTGTTCCTTGTTAACTAGGGAGGAGAAAATATCTTTATAAGAGAGAGATCTAGTTATGTAAATCAAGTGTTTAAACTCAGCATAACCAATTGTTATGCACTGAATGTTTGTGTCTGACAAATTCATTGGCCGAAATCCTAACACTGAATATGATTAGGAGGTGGTGACTTTGGAAGGTGATTAGGCCACCAGGTTGGAGCTCTCATGAATAGGGTTAGTGCCCTTATAAAACAGACCCTAAAGAGCTCCCTTGCCTCTTTTGGCCTCATGATGACACAAGGAGAAGACAGTCATATCTGAAGCAAAAGGTGACTTTCACCAGACACAGGATCTGCTGGTGCTTTGATCTAGGACTTCTCAATCTGCAGAACTGTGAGACATAAATGTTTGTTATTTAAGCTACCCAGTATGTCGCATTTTTGTGACAGCAGTCCAAACAGACTAAGGCACCAGTAACAGGACAAAACTATTATCTGCCTCCTATTGAAATACAATATGAAGTATACATCACTTTTGTAGTATTCTTAACAGAAATGTTAGACTTAAATCTCATCAGGGGGTATCAATTAGACATTCAGACTGGAAAATTCTACAAGACAACCAAACTACACTCTCTTTGTTAAGTGTTTTTGGGCCTGATAATAATGTTATGACAAAAACATCCCTATTCTTAGGAGATACAGATTTAAATGGCTAGGAGTAAAACATCATGAAGTGTACAACTTATTGGTAAATAATTCAGGGAAAAAAGATATACCCACCATTCACACTCATGTGTAGATTTATGTCAGACGTTCTTAAAAAAATTAGCTTCCTGGCCTAGCAGCAGCATCACTTAAGGACCTTAAAGCAGCAAAATGTTTACAACTGGTAAATTTAGGTGAGGGGTAGACGACGGGCATTCATTGCTCTATTCTTTAACTTTCCTGTAAATTTGAAATTTCCCAAAATAGAAGACTGCATTTGGGATTCCCTGGTGGTCCAGTGGTTAAGAATCTGTCTGCCAACACAGGGACTTGGGTTCGATCCCTAGTCTGGGAAGATTCCACCTGCTGCAGGGCAACTAAGCCCACGCACCACTGAGCCTGCACTCTGGAGCCCGCTCGCTACAACTGCTGAAGCCTGTGCACCTAGACGCTCGCAACAAGAGAAGCCACCACCACGAGGAGCCCATGCGCCAAAACTAGAGAGTAGCTCCCACGTGCCACAGCTAGAGAAAGCCTGGGAGCAGCAGCAACAGCCAGGGTGGTCAAAAAAAAAAAAAAAAGATGGGAACAGGGAGAGTAAGTCTTAACCCATTTCCTTGTCAGAGGATCTAAACCAAGGGTCTTCAAACTGTTTGTTCTTGAATGTGGAAAAAAGTGCTGCAGAGTGCTAAATCAGATCTGTGTTACTGCTGCTGCATCCTTTGGCCTCACAATTCTAATTCTAGTAGTTTATTCTATAGATACACATGCATAAGTGTGCAAAAATGTATCTTCAAGAATGTGTATTAGGGACTTCCCTGGTGATCCAGTGGCTAAACTCCCAACATAGGGGGCTCAGGTTCAATCCCTGGTCAGGGAACTAGATCCCACATGCCACGACTAAAAATTCCCACATGCCACAACCAAGACCTGGTGTGATCAAATAAATTAATTAAATTATATAAGAAAGGGATGTTGATCATAGTGTTATTTGAAATATCAAAAGACTAGAGGAGGGAAGAAACATTCTTTTCAGGGGCCTGGGTAAGTAAACCATGCTATATTCCCTCAATGGAAAACAATGCTAGGATTTCAAAGACTGAAGCAAGTCAGCATGGGCTGAAAGGGAAAGGTTGTTAAGATACAGAGTTAATTTTTTTGCACATCGAAGCTTTTTGTAACTAAAACAGGCAGTGCGTGTGCCTGTGTGCTCAGTGGTGTCTGACTCTGTGCAACTGTATGGACTGTCCCCATGGACTGGAGCCCACAGAGCTCCTTGTCCATGTGCTTCTCCAGGGAAGAACACTGGAGTGAGTTGCCATTTCCTCCTCCATGGGACCTTCCCGACCCAGGGATTGAACCTGTGTCTCCACATTGGCAGGCGGATTCTTTACCACTGAGCCACCTGGGAAGTCTGTAAAATAGGCATTCCTCATACATGTATGCAAAAATACATAGAGAAGGATACATTATACATTTATACTCATATTTTAGGGGGATGTGTGGTTATCAAATTATACCTCTGCTGTATCCTTCAGTAAGTACAGCTTAGAAGGTTTAACCATGTGCATGTAGTTCTGCTTTTATAATTTAAGGAAAATGGGGAAGGCTTTTTCTTTTGAAAAGTCATGGCAGCCCTGGAGGTCACTCCATCTCAGGCCAGGCCCCATCAAGTAAAGACTTTTTAACTGAATCAGCAATTAAACTGCTGGATACAAGCTAATCTAGTTTGCTATCTCAAAATACATACTCTTAGTGAAACAAATGATTTGAACATGGGTCAGGGCAAGGCCAACATTCAAATACTTTGCTGCGAACGCTCAGCTGGTGCCAGCCTCAGGCTGGAGTCAGAACATCTGAGTGGAAACATTTTACAGGAAAGAAAAGTGATGCCAGCTTGGTCAGCAAGTTCCCTGGCTTCTCCAGGGAATTCTTTCCAGTCCCTTAAACTGTGTTCAGGGCATGCACAGCAACAAAAAGAAAAAAAGAATACCGTCCCTTTGTTGAAAGAAAAATTCAGTAAAATTATGTAGATGAAAGACACTAATGGCTTTTTCTCAAAGCCTGAGAGAATAGCAGTTTGGTCTTCTGGATAATCCAAATTCATGATTAAGAGAAAAACAGCTTAATGTGGGAGATTCAAGTTTAAACAAGTTGTATTAATAGTCAATTAACTTGCAAAGGATGTGCAGGATATGTCAAAATGTTAAATGAATGTCCTGGATGAGCACTCTGCCCAGTTATGAAAGATCCTCAGAGTTCTAGCAACCTTGCCCTATTTTGAGGATCGCGGTGGGCAATGTGTTTTGTTGTGGGCAAGGCTATGGGTCTGGCTGAGTATGGTCTCCTAGCTGGACCTCTGCAGTAGCTCCACATCTTTCTTTTTTTTTTTTAGACTGCACTGCGCAGTATGCAGAACTTCCCAAACCAGGGATCAAACCCATGCCCCCTGCAGTGGAAGCTCAGAGTCTTAACCACGGGACCACCTCTGCCGCCATTCTTGATAGCGCTTACCTCCATCTCCTACCCAGCAGCCACCTGAAGGTTGTGTCATCTTACTAAAACACCTGTTTCAAGCCCTTCTGACGCCGCTAAGATGACGTCTCCATTCCTTACCATATAAAACTCTTGCTCTTGTCACTCTTTCCATCTGCCCACCTGTACCTCAGCAGTCAGGTTTCCCTGGTGGCTCAGCAGTAAAGGGTCCACTGCCATGCAGGAGCTGCAGGAGACACGGGTTCGATCCCTGGGTCGGGAAGCTTCCCTGAAGAGGGCATGACGACTCGCTCTAGTGTTCTCCCCTGGAGAATCCCATGGACAGAGGAGCCTGGTGGGCTACTGTCCACGAGGGCACAGAGTCAGAAATGACTGAAGCGACTGAGCATGCACGCACCTCAGAGTTCTCCGAATTCACCCCATCTTATCCTTTGCAGATACTATTCCCTCTCCCTGAATTGCCCTTTTCTGTCCCATTTATCTGACTCCTATCCCTTCTCCAGGCTTGATGAGAATCTCTAAAACCTCCCTGACCTCATCTCTCTCAAAAGTCCCGTCCAGCCAGCAGAGTGAGGACGACTGAATGCACCCTGGCCCTCATCCTTGTACTTGATGCCATTGCATCATGCATGCCACAATTCTCTCCTGCCACCACCAACACCAAGACCCTCCTCCCCCAAGAGAAGACACCATGTTTGCCCCAGTGCCAGAATCACCATCCAGCATGTGTTTGCAGAAGGGGTAAATGAACAGAGAGGAATGTCCAGGGAGGACAAAGAGGAAAGATGCTTTCATCTCAGAAATCACCCCACAAATGAAAGGTGCAAAGCATGTAGAAACCAGGCTGTCAGCTCTGCCTGGGGTTGGATGGTCTTTGCAAGGCTGTCCAGTTGTTCTAGAAACAAGGAGGCAGGCAGGCAGCACACCACACCCGGCCTGGGGCCTTTATCAAGTCTGGCCCTTCTCAAACAGGAACCTTGAGACTTGGGTGAACCCCATCTTCAGAGCAGTCCCATTCCTCATGTCTCTTTTCTGTCCCATTATCTGTTAGTTTCCCATCACCAATTTGTTCCTCTTTACAGAGCAGGCAGCCCTAACACAGAGGCAGGGCTCCATCACAGGCCAGAGTGCCTTGGAGAGGGGTCCAGAAGAGACGCTGGCTCCTGCAGCTCCTGACACGGAAACCAAAGCGTCCCAGCTTCCGACTCACGAGGCACCCGCTCGGCCTCTCTGATCAGGAAGCTTAGGGCAGGCGACTTTAGATTCCAGGGGGCAGCCTGACACGCCTCTGTTCTGATCCAATCAGGGTTTCAGACCTACACAGAACACAAAGTGGAAGAAGGTTTCCCGGGTGCCAGAAATGGCCCTGAGCTGCAAACGAGATCATCTTCTCAAGGCAGCTGGGCAAGAGTTCCTATCCCTGTTCATTTCCACGTATTTTATACCCTGAGTAATATTTCTGCAGCATTTAAAATTAATACTCTATAAAAGAGGCTGTAAAAATAATTGGTGTGTGTAGGTTTCAATGGAAACACAGCTCTCTACCTCTACCCAACAGGAAAAGACCCTTCATTCCAAATGTTCAGTTCTATAAATTATCTGGGGAAATGAGTGAAAAGGAAGGAGAAAGTGTGAAATAGGGAAAATACTGATTTTTTTTTTTTAACTAATTCTACTGTTTTGTATTGTGTGGGCAACTGAGAGCTAAGTCCTGCCAATTCCTCCTCCGGGTGTCTCTGGGAAGGCCAGCTGTCAGCTAGGCACAGGGCTTGCTTTTAGCCGGTCGTTCTCAACTGAGGGCAATTTCATTTTTGGGGATTGCAACTGGGGAAAGAGGCTGCTACTAGCATGTAGTGGGCAGAAGGCAGGGACACTGTGTGAAATGTTCTACAATGCTCAGGACAGCACCTCCACAACAGAAAATCATCTGGCTCAAAATGGCAACAGTGCAAAGGTTGAGAAGCCTTACTCTAAGCCTCTGCTGGAATTCTGGTTTCTACTTGCTCTTGAATCACTTCCTAACTCTAGTTCTCCAACACAGGGATACAGGTCGACAGAGAAAGGAAGGGAATGTTAACTCGGCCAAGCGCTACTTCTGTTATGAGACAGCAACAGAGAAAGTACCTTGAATTTACTGTGTGATTTGGAAGATTCACCACAAGCTTTCACAGGCTCATTTTTATAATGTGTTAAGAGATATAAGTCCCTTGGACTAGCACACTAGTCCCTCTGCCTAGCACTGTCCCTCGCTGACAGCTGGCCCTCCCAGAGACACTTGGAGGAAGAAGTGGCAGGACTTAGCTCTCAATTGCCCACAGAATACAAAAGAGTAGAATTAAAAAAAAAAAAAAAAAAAGAGATCCAATCAGTCCATCCTAAAGGCAATCAGTCCTAAATATTCACCAGAAGGACTAATGCTGAAGCTGAAACTCTAATACTTTGGCCACCTGATTCGAAGAACTGCCTCATGTGAAAAGACTGAAGATGGAAAGATTGAAGGTGGGAAGAAAAGGGGACGACAGAGGATGAGACTGGTTGGACGGCACCCCCCACTCAATGGACATGAGTTTGAGTAAATTCTGGGAGCTGGTGATGGGCAGGGAGGCCTGGCGTGCTGCAGTCCATGGGGTCACAAAGAGTCGGACACGACTGAGTGACTGAACTGAACTGAACTGAAGAGAGAGGAGGCCTCAAGGGACATCATGGACTAGGAAAGGCCAGGTTGAAAGGAGAATCCTAGCCCCTTAGTCTTTCCTTCTGAGCAAATAGGAATCATCTGCACCCTCGGAGCTTTGATATAGGCTTTGATTTGTTTGTTTTTTAAATGTCACCACCCTTCTACTGACTTGTTTATTTATTTATGTCCGTGCTGGGTCTTTGTTGCTGTGTGCCGGCTTTCTCCAGTTGTGGTGAGCAGAGACTACTCTGTTAGGGTGCAGTCTTCTCATTGTGGTGGCTTCTCTTGTTGCAGAGCATGGGTTCAATATTTGTGGTGCACGGGCACTGTTGCCCTGCAGCATGTGGCATCTTCTGGGCCCAGGAATCGAACCTGTGTCCTCTGCATTAGCAGGCAGATTCTTAACCACTGGACCACCAGCGAAGTCCTAGGCTTTGATTTTAAGCACAATGATCTTCATGGCTCTAATTCTGGAGACATGTTTGCAGCGCGTATACACCTCTCAGGCCTCTTCCTTGCAGCATCATCGCTGAAGACTAGTCTAGGATCATCACCTCAGCGATGAGATAAGCAATAAAATCTGTGACTGCTACCACTCCAACACAAGTTTCTAAATCATTTCTTCTTCAAATGTAAATCAGAGCACATGCATTTGTTTTTAATAAGCTTCCTCGAGTGGAAAAAGTTCAAGAACACCAGCTAACTGTGAATTACATGTTTTAGCCATGCCTGATCTAGCCCTGCTCCATTACTGATGAACTCTTAAGAGTTACTCTCGAGCTTGTAAAATGCTTTTATGAACAACATGTCACAAGGCATCTGTGGTGCTATTGGTTTTATTTCTTGGGAAACTTGGGGGTGGGGGTATGGGGGAGGAAATGTCAAAATTTGGACATGCCCGTGGAAGTACGTTATGCGTGGAATTTCATACACCATGTGTGCTGCAGCCAAAAAAAAAGTGGAGGGGCTGTGGTTCTAATACAGAACAAAGAAGGCCTGAAATAATACCAGCTGTAAATGGAAGAGCCTGGGATGACATGGAGCGTTCCAATACCAAGTCCTGATCTTTCAGCTAAGCTGCCAAACTCTCAAGGCCAGGACAGTGAACCACAGGGTTAAAAGAGGGATAGACAGGTGAGCCAGCATATGTGAGCACCACACCTATGGTGGCTAACTTTCTGGGTCAACTTGATCAGACTACAGGGTGCCCAGATATTTGTGAGACATTGTTCCGGTCTGTCGTATTTCTGGATGAGATTAACATTTGAATCTGTTGACTAAGCAGACTGCCCTCCCCCATGTGGGTGGGCCTCACCCAATCCACTGAAGGCCTGAATTGAACAAAAGGCCGCTTAAGAAAGAGTTCATTCTGTCTGTCTTCCAGCTGGGATATTGATCTTACCCTGCTTCTGGACTCCGACTCAGACTAGAACTTACATCATTGGCTCTCCTCGGTCTGCAGCTTGCCAAATACAGATCTAGAGACCTCTCAGCCGCCAGAACTCCATGAGCTAATTCCTTATAATAAATCTTTTAATTTAGAAACATACATATATATACACACACACACTAACTATATTAGAGAGACAGATCCTATTGGTTGTTTCACAAAGTAACACAAAGCCCAAATCAATGACTTTTGCACATCACAGAAAGAGTCTATCACCTTCAAGATGATACACTGGATGACATCACACTCTTACTGGAAACTTCTAGCTTCTGCTTATCTGAGACCTTCTGAGCCCTTGTGCTTGATGGGCTAGGAGAAGTGAAGTTCTAGAAGCTTTGTTCATGTTAATGATGATAATATCTAAATGAATTTGTAGGAAATTGCCTCCCTCCACCAAAGAAAAAGCAAACTCTCCCACAGTTGATTAAGGAAAAGTGTTTAAACCTGCACTTAAACCATTTCCCTGGGGAAAAACAGGAGGCAGTCATTTTTTCATCTAGGACAATGAAAGGGTGGGATGGAGGCGGGGGAAGCAAATGGGGGTCTCATGAGAATGAACATTTCTGTTTCTTTTAATTCTCCAACACTCTTAACACAGAATCACATTCTTCTGCCCGAGTTCTCTCCTTTCACACAAAATCCCTTTTTCACAAAGGCAACATGTCATCACTGCAGAGAGAGTCCTGCATGAGAACCGGAATCTGCTTTAGATGAATAAGTAAATAAATTAGCTGGAACAAAAGATGAAAATGACAAAGGAAGAAGAAAACACATTAACAGTACAATTAACATAATGCAACTTATAATTAAAAAGAGAAATAAGATTAGTTATCATTGGCTGATCACTTACTCTGTGTCAAGAACCACATGCCTAGAATAGTATCTGGGGCTTAAGAGTTAGTGCCATGTTAAGAATTAGCTATTTTTATTATTTAATCTTGTTACAAGTTAGAGCAAGTGAAGGGGAAGGAGGAAGAGACATCTGAGCTGCTTTTTGAAGAATGAACTGGATTTTATTAGGCAGGTCATGAGCAGGACGGGGGGAAGGCATCCAAGACAGAGCAAGGGACAGGGTCAAGTGCAGCACGTTTGAGGGGAACTGCAAGTTTTCAGGACAGTGGAATACAAAGCACTGGAGGCTAGTGAGGAGGGTGGGGAGCAGTGGGACAGGCTGAGCCTAACTCTGATGTCATCAGTGAAACAAAGTATAGGAAATGAAGCCAGACCTAGAACACCTGAGCTGCACACTGGGGACACAGTCTGGATGGAGAGACAGACAAGAATTAATGAGAATACAGATGATGAATGCCATAATAGAGATCTGTAGAGCCAAGTGGTAAACACAGTGGAGGG
Organism: Redunca redunca; assembly: GCA_006410935.1. NCBI lineage: Eukaryota > Metazoa > Chordata > Mammalia > Artiodactyla > Bovidae > Redunca > Redunca redunca. The sequence goes on along the minus strand of SJYQ01014007.1, from coordinate 71,780 downwards.
AAGGTTTCTTAGAGTTGGTGACAGATGAAGGGACAATGAATGTATACAGCTTACTTTGAGCACAACTTCACTAAACAGTTCAGTTCAGTCACTCAGTCGTGTCCGACTCTTTGTGACCCCATGAATCACAGCACGCCAGGCCTCCCTGTCCATCACCAACTCCCGGAGTTCACTCAGACCCACGTCCATCGAGTCAGTGATGCCATCCAGCCATCTCATCCTCGGTTGTCCCCTTCTCCTCCTGCCCTCAGTCACTCCCAGCATCAGAGTCTTTTCCAATGAGTCAACTCTTTGCATGAGGTGGCCAAAGTACTGGAGTTTCAGCTTTAGCATCAGTCCTTCCAAAGAAATCCCAGGGCTGATCTCCTTCAGAATGGACTGGTTGGATCTCCTTACAGTCCAAGGGACTCTCAAGAGTCTTCTCCAACACCACAGTTCAAAAGCATCAATTCTTTGGTGCTCAGCCTTCTTCACAGTCCAACTCTCACATCCATACATGACCACTGGAAAAACCATAGCCTTGACTAGACAGACCTTTGTTGGCAAAGGAATGTCTCTGCTTTTGAATATACTATCTAGGTTGGTCATAACTTTTCTTCCAAGGAGTAAGTGTCTTAATTTCATGGCTGCAGTCACCATCTGCAGTGATTTTGGAGCCCCCAAAAATAAAGTCTGACACTGTTTCCCCTGTTTCCCCATCCATTTCCCATGAAGTGATGGGACCAGATGCCATGATCTTCGTTTTCTGAATGTTGAGCTTTAAGCCAACTTTCTTGCTCTCCTCTTTCAGTTACATCAAGAAGCTTTTTAGCTCCTCTTCACTTTCTGCCATAAGGGTGGTGTCATCTGCATATCTGAGGTTCTTGATATTTCTCCCAGCAATCTTGATTCCAGCTTGTGTTTCTTTCAGTCCAGCATTTCTCATGATGTACTCTGCATATAAGTTAAATAAGCAAGGTGACAATACAGCCTTGACGTACTCCTTTCCCTGTTTGGAACCAGTCTGTTGTTCCATGTCCAGTTCTAACTGTTGCTTCCTGACCTGCATACAGGTTTCTCAAGAGGCAGGTCAGGTGGTCTGGTATTCCCATCTCTTGAAGAATTTTCCACAGTTTATTTTGATCCACATAATCAAAGGCTTTGGCATAGTCAATAAAGCAGAAATAGATGTTTTTCTGGAACTCTCTTGCTTTTTCGATGATCCAGCGGATGTTGGCAATTTGATCTCTGGTTCCTCTGCCTTTTCTAAAACCAGCTTAAACAGAGCAGGTGAGAAGGCCATTCCCAGTGGAGGAATTAGCATGCACAAAGGCACAAAGGTGGTTTGAGGCTCTCTGGAGCAGATTCGCATGGTAGAGGGTGGTGTCAAGATGGGCTCAGTGGTAGGAGGCCTTGGCATCCATGCCAGGGAGTTCTGGACTTAATCCATCAACAATAAAGGTTTGTATGCAAGGCAGTGATATGGACAACTAATGTGGTAGAAAGGTCATCCTGGGACTTGTGCAGAGTTTATGAGAATGGAGGTCGTGGACTAGTTAAGAGATTACTTGAAACAATGGCACTGGGATCTAGTTAGATTTGAAGAATGGGGGGAGTGAGCTGAGAAATGCCAAGGTTTGTAGCTTGGGTAAACGGTCAGTATAACCCTGTTATCAGAGCTAACCAGAGCCTTAAAAGGCAGGTAGAGGGCTTCCCTGGTAGCACAGTGATAAAGAATTTGCCTGTCAATGAAGGAGATACGGGTTCAATTCGTGATCCAGGAAGATCCCACATACTGCAAAGCAACTAAGCCTGTGCGCCACCACCACTGAGTCTGTGCTCTAGAGTCTGGGAACCACCCTAGTGGGCCACACGTCCCAAATACTGAAGCCCGTGTGCCCTACCACCCATGCTCCTCAACGAGAGAAGCCACCACAATGAGAAGCCTGAGCACCGCAACTCAAGAGTAGCCTCTGCTCCCCACAACTCGGGGAAAGCCTGTGCAGCAACGAAGACCCAGCACAGCCAAAATAAAAAATACACAAATAAAATTATTAAAAAATAAAAAAGCTAGCAGAACCAGTTAAAAGCTCAACTATTTGTTGAATGAACGCATGAAAGAAAGAATGGGTGGGTAGAGACAGAAGGAGAAAACAAAGTGGAAGACAGACAGGTGAAGGCGGGGGAGTAAGTTTGGTTTTGGACCAGACAACCAGAGGCCTCACCAGCAAGCAGCTGAGGACACCACAGGCTGAGCGACGGGTGGGGTTGTCACCCTTCCCCACTTGGGTGGCTACGTTCTGAGCTCCTAGTGAAATGCTCCCTATAACTGCCTCTTTTTGGCCTCCAGCAAGCGGGTCAGCAAAAAGGATGATTCAGAAGAAAGAACTTGGCTAAGCATGTGCGCTTTAAGCCAAAGGTCTCTAGAAGCTTCTCTCACAGGTATGGAATTCAACCACAGTACCCACTGTGGTGAAGCGCTATTTAGGTCCAAGAAGAAAATGACGAACAAAATGACATTAAGACCAATTCATCTTTCAAGTAGAATCTCTGAGCCATATTTTGTTTGGTTAAGGAGAGAAATTCCACTATTATTCCAAGCAAATTTTTTGATGCACCAAACTCAAGGATGAAGTTTTATTCAAGAATGTTTTAAAAAAGGAGTTCACGGTGATTTTTAAAAAATCATTATGGTTGGAAGGGGATGGTCTTAACATTCAGGGCAAAGTTCCTAATCCTGGTCTCTGAAGGCAACCCAAACCCTTGAGAAAACCATTCTCTCTCTCTTTTGTGTATATTGTATAGGGTTTTTTTTTTTTTTAATTTCCTCATATGTAAGGTTAAAGAATTTAATTAAATAACTTTGGATTAACTACCAGGACTGAGGTTTATGATTAGATTGTGATTAGGAACACATAAGAGGAGAAAATATCTTAATAAGTGCTTCTTTGTTGCCTGTTTGAGCCGTTCTTAGTAAACTAATAAGTTACAATTTTCCTGGAGAGAAAAATCTTGGAAATGACCCATTTCCCCAACAGGAGATCATTTCCTGTAATTCACATGTGGTAGAGTTAAAAAAAAAAAAAGATCTTTTGAACCTGGCTCAGATAGGTCAGGGAGAAAATTCAAAATAAGTGTTTATTTTTCTGATTAAAACCAAACAATCAGACTCAAAATAAAGAGGCCACAGAAAAGCCACGGAGCCCTCCAAGTGACTGGGAGCTACACACATAAAGACCCAATAATGGAAGGGCTATGGCGGGAGGGGAGGGGGCTAAGGGAAGGGAAAAGCAAGGAAAAGAGAAGGTGAACCCCCCTTCCCCAAGGGAGCAGAGCTGGGGGTCTATTGGTCAAATTCCTTATACATATTCAGGAACCAAGCATCCTTTCTGCCAAGAGAATAAGCTGACTATGAAAAACAGGTATTTCCAACTGCAAACTAATCAGGGCATTTGGTCTGAAAATAGGATAAGGCTGGGGACTTCCCCGGGAGTCCAGTGGTTAAGATTCCGTGCTGCCAATGCAGGAGACATGGGTTTGATCTCTGGTCGGAGAGCTAAGATACCACATGCCATGTGATATGGTCAAACAATTTTTTTAAAATATGAAAATACGATATGGCTATTGGACACGAGTCCCTTTTCCATTAGGTCCCAGAGCCTGGGCCAGTGCTCCATAAGGCTGATCAAACCAGGGTCCATTGGTTCAAACATGTCAAAAGTTCTCCCTCCCTTTCTGCTCCTTCTCTGCCAGGAGGCATAAGCCCCGCCTCTGTTCACACTCAAAAAGTGTCAGGTACTGGAGTGAGGTGTAAGAACAAAGGACAAACAGCTAGAGTCTGAATGGTTGTGGAATGACTTCTTGGGAAAAGTGAGGTTGAAAATAGGTCCAAAAAGTGAAAAAGAGCCCTACACATGAAAGGCAGGACAATGAAGCTTGTCCAAAATAACAGAAGGTGAAAGAAAAATCAGGAATGAAAATCTCAGTGTGCTGAAAGATGTCTGACACAAAAGCACTCTATAAATGAAAAGGGTGACAAATGTGACTTCATTCTAAGATTAATAAATAAGTCTACTTATATAAAGCTCCCAAACAGGCAAAACTAAACCACAGTGTTTAGGGAAGCACACTTAGGTTGAAAACTCTTGAGGGAGGCAAGAAAGTGATCTCCATAAAAGTCAGGGTGAAGGCAAGGAGGGGTTTGTGCAAGGAGAGGGATACACGGGAGGCTCTGAGAGTCTGACAAGCGTCTACTTCTTGATTCAGATGCACTTACCTGCAAGGAGATCCAACCAGTCCATCCTAAAGGAAATCAGTCCTGAATATTCATTGGAAGGACTGACGCTGAAGCTGAAACTCCAATACTTTGGCCATCTGATGCAAAGAGCTGACTCATTTAAAAAGACCCTGATGCTGGGAAAGATTGAAGTCGGGAGGAGAAGGGGACAAAAGAGGATGAGATGGTTGGACGGTGTCACCGACTCAACAGACATGAGTTTGAGTAAACTCCGGGCGGTGGTGATGGACAGGGAGGCCTGGCATGCTGCAGTCCATGGGGTCTCAAAGAGTTGGACACGACTGAACTACTGAACTGAACTGAGCCTGGGAGTTCACTTTATAATAACGCATCAGCTTGTGCATTTATGTCTTTTGTACCTCTCTGGATGTATGTTATACTGGATATAAAGGTTTTAAGAAAAACAAAGTGAAGAGGTACTTCCTTGGTGGTCCAGTGGCTAAGACCCCATGCTCTCAAGGCAGGCGGCCCAGGTTAGAGTCAATTCCTGGTCAAGGAGCTGGATCCCACATGCCACAACCAAGAATTTGCAACTAAAGATACCACACGCTGCAACTATTAATAAGACCCAGCTCAGCCAAATACTACATAGACACATAAATTTTCAGTTAAATAAATATTTTTCAAAAGTGAAGGGGAGTCAGATAGCTGAACTGCAGAATATATGACCCCAAAGAGCCTATATACAAGTTCAAGAAGCGCCAGTAAGCACAAATGAACTTATCTACAAAAACAGAAGCAGACTCACAGACACAGAGAACAACGCAGTTGTGACTGCCTAGGGGGAGCATGGTGCGGCAGGGGTGGAGTGGGGACAAGGGATGGACTGGGAGTTTGCAGCTGGTATTACATTTAGAATGGACCAACAAGGCCCTACTGTATAGCACAGGGAACTATATCCAGTCACCTGGGATAAACCATAATGGAAAAGAAAAGAAATAAAGAATGTACGTATGTGTATATCTGAGTCACTCTGCCTTATCGCACAGATTGGCACTATACTGTAAATCAACCATACTTCAATTTTTTTTTAAATTTTTGATAAAAAAAAAAGAAGAAGAAGAGCCAGTAAGGATAAAAGGGAGCCAGCTTGTGATTATCAAAATTTAGACAAAAGGCATTCAAATAAACCATTAAAAATAACACAATATTACTACAGAATCATTCATTTTCAAGGTATAATAATGACATTTTGGTTGTGTGCATGTATGTTTTGAAGGAGTCTTTTAGAAATACACACCAAAACAGTCATGATGGAAATGATATAACGTCTGGGACTTGCTTCAAAGTAAGCCAGGGAGGAAATGTTAGTGTAGGTGGCTATAAATGAAATAGTACTGGCTGTGAACCACTGAGGCTGGACACAGGAGAGTTCAATTACAGTATTTTCTCCATTGTGAGATTTGAAGTTTGGAATTTACAATCTTTTTTTTTTAACAAGGCAAAGGAATATTATTTTAGAAAGACTCTAATGCTAGTTATTCAGCAGGTGGGAAGAACTCTCTCTGGGACCACAAATAAATACATTTCTTAACATATAGAAGCTGTCATGTGCCTACGTGGGCACCACTCAGCTCAAATCCCCACCTGCAAGAGTCAGCAACAGTGCCCCTCACTCACATAATTGCATTTAATCTCCCAAACAGCCCTGAGAGATGGGCATCATCACCACTGCTATGTACATAGATGTGAAAAGTCAGGTGAAGAGAGGTTAAGTCATTTTTATGGAGCCAGAGTTACTGAATGGCAAAGCTAGAACAGAAGGCAAAACTTACATTCTGTTGTTATTTCCAACAAAAATAAGTGATTATAATAACTAAAGCATGTGACATCTTAAAACTTCCTGACAAGAATCTGCAAATGCCTCTAGTGTTTAGTGCCTCTAAATGGGTAGAACCAAGTGATATTAAATCCCAAAACAGGGACTTCGCTGGGGTTTCAGTGTTTAAGACTTCATACTTCCAAGGCCAGGGGTGAAGGTTCTATCCTTGGTCAGGGAACTAAGATCGTACATACGGACTGGTGCAGCCAAAAAAAAAAAACAAACAAACAAAATTAAACCAAAAACGTATGCAAATGTGTATTTGACAAAAAATTCCTACCCGGACCACACAAAAAACTTTTACAAATGAACAATAAAAAGAGGAACAACAGCCTGATAAAAAAATGGGCAATGGATTTGAATAGACACTTCAAAAACCAGATGGCCAAATAAGCATATGGAAAGGTTTACCACATCATTAGTCATCAGGGAAAAGCAAATTAAGCCCACTTCACACACAGAAGAATAGCAAAAAGAAAAGGCTGGCAACATGAAATGCTGGTGAGGAGTTGGAACAAAGCGGAAACAGTGCTGATGGGAGGATCAGTTCAGTTCAGTCACTCAATCGTGTCCGACTCTTTGCAACCCCATGAATCGCAGCACGCCAGGCCTCCCTGTCCATCACCAACTCCCGGAGTTCACTCAAACTCACGTCCATCGTGTCTGTGATGCCATCCAGCCATCTCATCTTCTGTCGTCCCCTTCTCCTCCTGCCCCCAATCCCTCCCAGCATCAGTCTTTTCCAATGAATCAACTCTTTGCATGAGGTGGCCAAAGTACTGGAGTTTCAGCTTTAGCATCATTCCTTCCAAAGAAATCCCAGGATTGATCTCCTTCAGAATGGACTGGTTGGATCTCCTTGCAGTCCAAGGGACTCTCAAGAGTCTTCTCCAACACCACAGTTCAAAAGCATCAATTCTTCGGTGCTCAGCCTTCTTCACAGTCCAACACTCACATCCATACATGACCACAGGAAAAACCATAGCCTTGACTAGACGGACCTTAGTCGGCAAGATAATGTCTCTGCTTTTGAATATACTATCTAGGTTGGTCATAACTTTTCTTCCAAGGAGTGAGCGTCTTTTAATTTCATGGCTGCAGTCACCATCTGCAATGATTTTGGAGCCCCCAAAAATAAAGTCTGACACTGTTTCTACAGTTTCCCCATCTATTTCCCATGAAGTGATGGGACCGGATGCCATGATCTTTGTTTTCTGAATGTTGAGCTTTAAGCCAACTTTTTCGCTCTCCTCTTTCACCTTCATCAAGAGGCTTTTTAGCTCCTCTTCACTTTCTGCCATAAGGGTGGTGTCATCTGCATATCTGAGGTTATTGATAATTCTCCCAGCAATCTTGATTCCAGCTTGTGTTTTTTCCAGTCCAGCATTTCTCATGATGTACTCTGCATAGAAGTTAAATAAGCAGGGTGACAATATACAGCCTTGACGTACTCCTTTTCCTATTTGGAACCAGTCTGTTGACAACTCTGAACAATTGTTATCAACATAAATATACATTTACTCTATAACCCTACCATACTACTCATGGTATTCACCCACGGAAAATGAAAAATCTATCCATAAAGAGAATTATACAAAAATGTTTATAGCAGTTCCCCCAACCCCAAACTGGAAATAATTCACAGCTCCATCCACAGAAGAACGGAGAAACTGTGACGGGAGTGCTCATTCGATGGAATACTTCTCAGGGATAACAAAGAGCACACTACTGATAGACGCGACAGCATGGACCATCCTACGGACCGTAAACGCCTATGTATGATTCCATTTATATGACATTCTAGAACAAGGAAAACTCAAGAATAGTGACAGGAGACCAAAAGTGATGGGGTAAGGGTCGGGGAGAGGAGTGTCAGGGCACTTTCTAAAACAATTGGAGATGTCCTACACCTTGTTTTGAATGATATTTACATAACAGTTGTCCAAAGACATTGAACTGAATGCTTACGATCTGTGTGTTTTATTGTATTAAGTTACACACACACACACACACACACACACACAAACTTATGCCAAAAAGAAAAACCAAACATTTGTTCCTCGGTCTGGGTGTAAGTGGGGTTTCCCAGGTGGCTCAGTGGTAAAGAATCCATCTAACAATGCAGGAGACACAGGAGACGTGGGTTTGATCCCTGGGCCGGGAAGATCCCCTGGAGGAGGAAATGGCAACCCACTCCAGTATCTTGCCTGGAATATCCCATGGACAGAGGAGCCTGGTGGGCTACAGTCCATAGGGTCACAAAGAGTCGGACACGACTGTACAACTGAGCACATTAGGGGTAAGTAACTGAGAATTGTAGAGTAAACACATGGCACCTTCCAGCTGGGTGTATTCCCTTTCCCACCAGTGAACACCTCCTGTCCCTGTCTTTCTCTGCTATTGTTCTTGGTCTCGGTAAATGGCACCAACAAGCCTCCACCTGGTGTCCCAAGCCAGAAGACGGGGAGTCCAGCCACACACTTCCCTCTTCCTGCTGCCTACTCAGTCACTTCCCCTCCTGAATCCATCCCACCCCACGACCCCATCTCCTGCCTGCCGTCCATCCCAACTGCCTTAGTGGAAGTTTGGATCCAAGTTGCTACATCTGCCTCCCAACCATTTCTAGGCTGGTCCCCCAATCTGTCCTTATCCAAAAACAAAACTACTTAACATCCTTTTATTGAGGGCGGGTGGAATTTGAGAGAGTAGCATTGACATATACACAACTGCCATGTGTAAAACAGACAGCTAGTGGGAAGCTACTGTGCAGCACAGGGAGCCCAGCTCAGTGCCCTGTGATGACCCAGAGGCGTGGGATGGGGGTGGGGGAGGACGGAGGCTCAAGAGGGAGGGGATTTATGTATACTAATAGCTGATTCACTTTGTTGTACAGCAGAAACAACACATTACAAAGCAACTATACTTTAATTTAAAAAAGAAAAAAAAAAGAAAACATCTTTTTATCATTCCCAGTCACCCTGAGGATAAAGACCAAATCCCTCAGCTAGATAAGTGAGGGCAGTCCATGACTTTCATGCATCAAACAGCTCTTTGCTTCAGCAGTTACATCTGCCTGGAGCACCCTCCTCCCACTCAATGCTCCCCACCCCCATCTTCACACCTCTGCACCTGGTGAGCCCCTTTTCTTCCCTAAGACTTAGATTAAGCACCACCTATTCTCACAAGCCTCCCTCCAAAGCAGCCCTCCTAGGTCCTCAGCCTTCAGTTCAGTCACTCAGTAGTGTCCGACTCTGCAACCCCATGAATCGCAGCACGCCAGGCCTCCCTGTCCATCACGAACTCCCGGAGTTCACTCAGACTCACGTCCATCGAGTCAGTGATGCCATCCAGCCATCTCATCCTCTGTCGTCCCCTTCTCCTCCTGCCCCCAATCACTCCCAGCATCAGTCTTTTCCAGTGAATCAACTCTTCGCATGAGGTGGCCAAAGTACTGGAGTTTCAGCTTCAGCATCATTCCTTCCAAAGAAATCCCAGGGTTGATCTCCTTCAGAATGGACTGGTTGGATCTCCTTGCAGTCCAAGGGACTCTCAAGAGTCTTCTCCAACACCACAGTTCAAAAGCATCAATTCTTTGGCGCTCAGCCTTCTTCACAGTCCAACTCTCACATCCATACATGACCACTCTTATGCTGGAATGGAGCTTGTATGCTTACAAAACAGCTCACATGACCAAGCCAGGTACTGGTGTGAGTGAGTTACACACATTTAGCTCATTTAGTAGTAATCATCACTCTGCACGGTGATGCTTGGTCTTCTTTTATCCATACGGACGCAACTGTAAATAGTGGTTATTGTGTTCAGCCAGTACCTTCTCAAGCACTAGGAAAATACAGGAACTAGCATAACTCTTTGGTGAATGAATGAAGGTTGCATAGTGAAGGCCTGAAACGGTTTGCATGTCATTTGGGCTTCTCTGGCAGCTCAGTTTGTAAAGAATCCACCTGCATTGCAGGAGACCCCAGTTCAATTCCTGGATCAAGAAGATCCTCTGGAGAAGGGATAGGCCACCCACTCCAGTATTCTTGGGCTTCACTTGTGGCTCAGCTGGTAAAGAATCTGCCTGCAATGCAGGAGACCTAGGTTCAATCCCTGGGTTGGGAAGATGCCCTGGAGAAGAGAACAGCTAACCACTCCAGGATTCTGGCCTGGAGAATTCCATGAACTGTATAGTCCATGGGGTCGCAGAGAGTCAGACACAACTGAGTAACTTTCACTTCACTTACCTTGAAGAGCAAAGTGAACATCCAAGACATCCAGGGAAGACACCAATGCTGTTACCTGGCTTGCTGGCAAAACTCAACAGTACCCAAAAGATTTTCCAGGGTTAAGTCACATGCCACACCCAACTGTCAAGTGTCTCTAGGGCCCCAACAACCAAGCTCCTTACAATCACCTCGTATGAGCTGCCTACTATATACCTTGCATTGCCCTGGCCTCTCACATAATTTAACCCCTGCCACATCATCATCAGCCCCATGTTTACAGACAAGAAAACTGAGGTTCAGAAAGGTTAAATAACTTTATTTAAGGAATCAGAGCCACAGAATAGTAAAACTAGAACAGAAAGGAGTTCTGATGCCAAAAACCTACCTTGTTGCCCATTACCACTCTGCTCCCCTAGAAGACAAAATGGAAAACCTTGTTGCTCCCCCAAGACAACATTTTTCTAACTTTTCATTTCACACTGGAGTGTGGTCAATTAACAATGTTGTGTTAGTTTCAGGGGACAGCAAAGGGACTTGGCCATTGATATACATGTATCCATTCCCTCATGTATATGTATCGCACGCTTCCCTCCCGTCCAAGCTGCCACCTAACATTGAGCAGAGTTCCCTGTGCTGTACAGTGGATCCTTGCTGGTTATCCATTTTAATTATAGCAGTGTTACATGTCAATCCCAAACCTGAGACAATGTTTTTTGAGTCACTGTTATATGGATATGGGCTTCCCTGGTGGCTCAGATGGTAAAGAATCCACCTGCAAGGCAGGAGACCAACATTCGATCCCTGGGTTGGGAAGATCCCCTAGAGAAGGAAATGGCAACTCACTACAGTATTCTTGCCTAGAGAATTCAGTGGGCAGAGGAGCCTGACAGGCTATGGTTCATGGGGTCACAAACAGTCGGACACGACTGAGCGACTAATACTTACACTTTCTATGTGGCTGTAGATCCCCTTTTTGTAGAATGGGAAACCAAGACGCCCTGTGACTCTGTGATGACCTTGCTGAGGTCGCTCAATGAGCAGTGACAGGAGTGAGGCCGGAGTGGGGTCTGTTCTGTGCTACCAGGCAGCTGCCAAAGGGCTGAATAGCAGGTCCCCAACTCTGCTTACTCCACACATCACATTTCTACCTGCTCAGACCCATCCTGGGGCTACAAGTTAGAGTGAAGGACTGGACTTAATGTATCGAATTTTGAGAGAACGAGGGATATATCACAGTATGTTTACAGCAGGTAAGAACTGAGAACTGAGGAGAGAATGTTTCACGTGAGCATTGCCTGAAGGGATGGGGGTGTGCTGCAGAGGTCATTCTGGGAGGAGAAGCCAGGAGGCTTGAGGGCCTAGACAACACTTGTGGGAAACTTTTGTTGAAGGCGAGGTGGATTCTATTGGCTGCTGAGGACATGAGGAGGCAATCAGCTTGAATCAGCACAGAGCTGGGCCATTGGAACATGGAGCCTGCAGAACCCAGAGCGAGTGAGGAAAGAGAGTTGGACTCTGCTTGGTCATGAGTGACCATGAGATACAAGCCAGCCCAGTCCCTAAAAGCCAGGCCCTGGAGCGCCAGGAGGAAGGTGGGGGTGGGTGGTTTCATCTCTCCTGAGGACAGGTGGTGGGATGAGAGAGAGAGATCTCTAAGAAATGATCTCACCTCTTCTTCCCTCCGATGGCTCTTGGATATCAATTCACAGAACATAAAATTCCCATTTTTAAATTTAAAAAATAAAAAGGACTATTTTTCTCTTTCCTTCCCACTCACTGGTCAACACATGTAGGGACTGGGCCAACGAAAACAGGAAAGGAAAGACTGTGGGGAAGAAGAGAGCTGATCTGGATAAAAGAGCCTGACCCTCTGTTACTGAATCTTAGTTTTTCAGTCATGGAAACACCCTGTTCACAGCTGAGGTCTCTCCTTCTCTCTCCTTTTCTCCCTTGAGCTCCCTGGCCAGAAGCCTGCTGCTGCTACCGCTGCTAAGTCGCTTCAGTCGTGTCCGACTCTGTGCAACCCCACAGACGGCAGTGCACCAGGCTCCCCTGTCCCTGGGATTCTCCAGGCAAGAATACTGGAGTGGGTTGCCATTTCCTTCTCCAATGCAGGAAAGTGAAAAGTGAAAGTGAAGTCACTCAGTTGTGTCAGACTCTGTGTGACCCCATGGACTGCAGCCTACCAGGCTCCTCCGTCCATGGGATTTTCCAGGCAAGAGGACTGGAGTGGGGTGCCATTGCCTCTCTGGGGCAGAAGTCTGGCTGTTGTAAAAATAGTCTTTGTTCCTGGATGACATCCACAGCTCCAAACTCCTACAGCACCTTCCTGACCTCAGGCTAAAGAAAGAAAAGAGAAGACACAAACATCCTGGGCGAAGACACTAAACCGCCCCTCCAGGGAGACCACCTATGAGGACAAGCTCAGGAATCCTGTCCCCAGAGCAGGCACAACCCTGGGAAAACCAGAAATTCCTGAACAGACAAGTTCAGGGGAAAGCTCACTTAGTAAAGAGTTCACGGGAGACGGAAGCCCAGAGGTCAAGGTACAAAAATGAGGGCAGCAAGGCCACGGACCTCGACCTGGTGAGTGGGGTGAGTACAGTAAGTCCCTTACGTATGAACCTTCAAGCTGCAAACTTTCAAAGATCTGAACATGCGGTTCACGCATCTAATCACCTTAGTTCATGTGTCTGGCGTACACTGTCACGTGCATGCATCCTCTACAGGTGCTTGCGCTTTTGTGCGCTTTACTGTACAGTACCATACAGTCTACTGTATCATACAGTGGTACAGTATCTTTATTTCAAGCCCAGGAAGCAAGCATAAAACAGTTGGTACTTCTCAAGGTACTCTACTGTAAGATTAAAAGTGCTATAGGTTTTTTTTTTGCTTTTTGTGTATTATCTGTGTAAACAGTACTATAAGCCTATTACAGTACAGTGTGTATTAATCGCTCAGTTATGTCCGACTCTTTTCAACCCCACGGACTGTAGCCCACCAGGCTCCTCTGTCCATGGGATTCTCCAGGCAAGAACACTGGAGCGGGTTGCCATTTCCTTCTCCAGGGGATCTCTCAACCCAGGGATTGAACCCAGGTCTCCTGCACTGCAAGCAGATTCTTTACTGTCTGAGATACCAGGTACTCTGTAGCCAATTGTGTTAGTTGGGTACCTAGGCTAATTTTGTTGGACTGAAGAACAAATTGGACTTATGAGGGTGCTCTTGGAACTGAATTCATATATAGGGGACTTACTGTACATCTAAAGAAAGACCTGGGGCACTGAGAGTGATGTGGGGCATGGTCAGCAAGGAGTAGATAAAATCAGGGTTCACAGAAGCAAGTACCAGGAGCAGGCCTGGCACAGCCTCAGGGACAGAAATTCAGTGGTCATATCCCCCCCACCTCTCCATCCACCTGCTTTTCTGGTTCCTAATCTGGTTTCTAGTCCCCTAGATAACGAGGAAACAGTGTCCTGGATGGGGATACAGACAGTCAGATACCAGAAAAGGGATGGATGGCCTCTTATGACTCAGCTTGAGATGATGTCTCATCGCCTCTGGAGGTCCTAGTAAAACATATTTCTAGAATATGTGCTGAAAATTCATAAGCAGCTGTATCCCAATCACCAATCTAAATCCTAGGGGACCAGAGATCAAAAACATAGCTGCCACACTTTCACATCTGCTTAATCCACCCCAATAAAGTCAGCTGGAAAACTGAAGATCCTCGTGGAAAGCTGGCTGATCTTAGTTTGGTAACAGTCATACACACTGCTTGCCAGGGTTGCCCACTGTCCTGTACTTGTAATTTCTAGACACAATGAAAATGGCGTTTTAAAACTTGCTGTTTATTAACATGTGGGGTTTTCCCCACCAGATATACAGCTGAAGACAAGGAAGAATAACTGACGTGTGTATGAAAGAGGAGTCTGGCAAGTGTCATCTCAGGGGTAAGAGGGATAGTTCAGACAAAGCAGTCCTAAGCCATGTTTCCTGGGTGGGATGAGGGGGTACAAGAGAAAGTCCCAAGGAAAGGGTCTTCCCAGGATGACAGGTAGCACACAGATCGGGCAAGGCTTAGATAGTGACTGTATTCACAAGATGTGCAGGTCTGAGCAGGAGGCAGACAGACACTAAGAATGGTTTAAGGATTCCACACAGCATCATTTGCTTCCAGTCTTCCATTTCTCAGCCATGAATAGTCTCTGGAATTAAACAGTCTTTTCCTTTTCTTTTTGCAGATGCTTCATTCTGAAGACAGGCTCTGTGCCCACCTGGAGACATGCTTTTGATGTGTGTGTGTGTGTGTGTGTGTGTGTGCACGCGCGCATGCATGTTCAGCTGTGTCCAACTCTTTGCTACCCCATGGACCATAACCCACCAGGCTCCTCTGTGCCCACCTGGAGACATGCTTTTGATGTCTCGTGTGTGTGTGTGTGTGTGTGTGTGTGTGTGTGTGTGTGTGTGTGTGAGTGCGTGTGCGTGCACATTCAGTTGTGTACAACTCTTTGCTACCCCATGGACCATAACCCACCAGGCTCCTCTGTCCATGGAATTTTCCAGGCAAGAATACTGGAGTAGGTTGCCATTTCCTTCTCCAGTGGATCTTCCCGACTCAAGAGATTGAACCTGCATCTCTTGTGTCTCCAGCATTGGCAGGCGGGTTCTTTACCACTGCTTCACTTGGGAAGCCTTTGATGTCCCTTAGGAAATCCTAAACAAAGGCTCTGAACACAGCTCAAAAATCCTGGCTGGGAGCCACATAAAATGCAGCAAGAGGCTGGCATGAGGCAGGGTCCATCAGAAACTAAAGGCTTGTGTTCAGATCCATCACATTCTGATCGCAGCGCAGGGTTTCTCAACCAAAGCTCTCGGGTCCCAAGTGGACGGCAGGCTGGACTGCTGTCAGGAAACTGTGCAAGACCATGATCTTGTACATAATCTTTCCAGCATTATTCTTGGCTCTGCTAACATTGCTTTGGCTAAAAAAAAATCTCAATAAAGCAATCAGAAGGTCCCCTCACATCCAGGCTGGACTAAAGAGGTTTGCCCTTACCAAGCCAAAGGAATATCTAGTCCAAGGAGATATATTTTGCTGGCTACCTGACACCTTCACGTGATCGCTCCTTGGCAGGGCCAGCAGTACCCGGGTGGCTTTGCTCCACGAGATCAATGTTGCTAGGCTACTAGAAGTCACTGTGGTGAGGGAACAGCCAGGGATTCCAGGGAGGAGCAGGGCAAATCAGCAGGAAAAAGGGATGCAAGGACAGGAAATCAAGTCTCAATGGCACAATGACTTTTAAGGCTCTGAAGGGAAATGGCTGGATCCTGAAAGCTTCAGTTCTAGAAAGTGGATCAAAATCCTTTCCTGTGATCCTGAAAGACATGATGTACAGAAGGTAGAGAAATAATAGCTCTTACTCCTCTGGGCGCTTTGAATCCTGACCTAAATCAAAAGGAAGAATGCCTTCATTGCGGTCTATTATGTATTCTGACATTTTTGCTGGACAGTCTGAGCACAACAAACCAACTTTTATCTAGCAGGAGCTCAATAAATACTGGTTGGTGGACTGGCCGGAACCCTCACAGGGAAGAGACCACAGCAGTAAGGGATAGATGGCGGGGAGGAGAGGGTATGTGCAGAATTCTATGCAACAGGGCAGTGTGTAACTCAAGAGTGGGATGCAGGAAGCTCTTGTCACCAAGTCAACAAGGATACCTTCTCTTGCACCAGGTAATTGGAGATTTTTCAAATCACAGGCATTTTAGTCCTCTACTCTGTTCACTAAAATCCTACAGCTCATTTCTCCTGAGTGATGAGGTCAAGAAAAGAATCTGTTTTGTCAGCACCAGCCATAGATAAACAAAAATACAAAGAACATGTGTGCTAGCCAAGCAGCTACATGACCCAGTGCTTCCACCCCCTTGATGGAAATGAACCTCCACTACTGAGATGGCCTCTGGCTTCTGGGGAGGTGGGGAAGAACAAGGTCTTCCATGTGTTTCTATAAGCCTTCTCTGCCTCCTCTTCCCTAAGGAAAAGCAAAATGCCATTAAACCCAATTCCCATTCAATGGAAAGAAGCACAGTCAAGTAAAAAGAATGTAGACTGATATCACAGAGCCCTGGTTTTGAATCCTTGTTCGGTTATACCCCACCGGCCATGAAGTCCAGAGCTAAACACTGAACCTCTCCAAGCTTCAGTTCCCTTGTTCGAAAGACAGTTTACAGCTATCACAGGGTTGCTGAGGAAACTAGGGGCAATAATCCACGTTCAGAAAGTGCCTGGGGCATGGCAGGTGCTCAAGAAGTGTTCCTTCCTTTCAACCTGGGCTGATACCACCCGTCAGTGATGTGGCACAGATGCCATTTGAAGGCATAGAAAAGGAGAGCAGACTGGGCTTAAGGATCTTGTGATAAAAGGGAGAGAGAGGGAGAGAATGTATATCTTAGAAAAAGGCTGGAGAAAGTTCAGCAAGATTTAAAAAAAAGAGAGAGAGAGCTCCAAGGTCTTCAGACAACTGTTATTATCAATCACAATGAAAAAATACAGCTGGGATGTCAAAGGACTTTCTTGATACATTGGAATATAAATAAACTTTGATGGATCCACTCAAAATTCCACACTCATAAAAATAAGATTCAGAAAGTGGGAGTTAGTTTCTAAGTCTTTGTGGGGAACAGCAAGAGAAAGCAGGACAGCCTTCTGGCTAAAGGCTTGATTCTGGTCAGGAAGGAAGTTCAAATCTCAGCTGTTCAAATCTCAGCTCCTCCACCCATCAGTCACCTGACCGGTAAGTGCTTAATAGGTGCTGAAGATACTGTAGTTGCAACACACTGAAAAGCTCTGAGCCCTGATACCTGGAGTGATTCTGCAATTCAGGTCAAAAGGCCAACGGTGGGAAGGTGGGGTTAAATGCGAAATGCAGACGGGTGACTCCTGTGGGCTGCAGGATGCAAAATGAGAATGAAGCCTGGGGTTTCAAGTTTAAGGCCAAGGATACTTGGGACATGACTACAGCCAGTTCATGAGCCCTTATCACTAGTCTAAAGACAAATGCCTCAAACCCAAGGTCTAAGCTTGCCAAGACATTAAATTTGAAACAACCAAAGTCGACACTGCACGTGTGAAGGATCTTAATTAAACGGTATCAAAAAAATGCAAACGCGAACTCAGTATGTGGACCTACTTATTAGGAAATAATCTTGATTAAGAACAAATCCCTTTTAAGGAGAGGAAAGAGCCCAGCAACTCTCCTGAACATCAAATGCTGTTCTCAATTAGCCCTTTTCCTCTGAACTTCACAAGGTACCAGCAGGTGGGAGATAATTAACATTTTAATAAAACTTGTTTTACATGCCTTGGTTGGAAGCTTTTTGTTCTGTAAAGCTTTTCCCTCTCCAGCCCAAAGACCCACCCACAAAGGGAGTTTTTTCTTTTTTTTTTCCAAAAGATCATTTTTCTGGTTACATTTGGGGTTTTATGACTTCAGGAAGATGAGGGTGGAGGAGGTGATTTATGAAAAGGACAATTTCTCTTTACCCATATTTACTTTCTCTAAGGGAGTGAGCTTGGTTTTTTGATTCTCCTCCCAGGCCTATCAAAGGAATAAAGGCCTTGCTGCCACATGACAAGACTTACGAAGCAATGAGAGGTCTGCGGGACCAGGGTAAGCCACACCACCCGATTCTTGAGCATAAGCCCTCCATTTGCAAGAATTGCTGACTTTTATAAAGCTTGTATTTTTTTTCCCTTATAAATCTCGTCTTGAAAAGCAGTCATCTTATAGCTTACCACTCTTACCCACAAACCTCAGCATCCACGTAAGCCCTTTTCTTAAAAAAAAAAAAAATTATTTAGTTATTTTTGGCTGTGCTGGGTCTTTGTTGCTGCGTGGGCACTACTCTCTAATTGTGGACAGAGGGGGCTACTCATTGTGGTGGCTTCTCTTGTTGTGGAGCACAGGTTCTATGGCTAGTGGGCTCAGTAGTTGCAACGCGCTGGCTTTGTTGCTCTGTGGCATGTGGAATCTTCCTGGACCAGGGATCAAACCTGTGTCTCCTCAACTGGCAGATGGGTTCTTTACCACTGAGCCAGAAGGGAAGCCCCAAATAAGCCCTTTCCAGTATAAAAATGCTACTCCTTGGGAAATTTCTAATTAATTAATTCTTTAACAGTATGTCTTGCTGCCCATAACACAACAGTGGCGTCACAAAAGCTAACAGTGGTGATGGTGATTTAGTCGCTAAGTCGTGTCCAACTCTTGCCACCCCATGGACTGCAGCCCGCCAGGCTCCTCTGTCTATGGGATTTTCCAGGCAAGAATACTGGAGTGGGTTGCCATTTCCTTCTTCGGGGGATCTTCCTGACCTAGGAATCGAACCCAGATCTCCTTCATTTCAAGCAGATTCTTTACCAACTGAGCTATGAGGGACGCACAGTTAATACACTGCATAGAGCCATTCATGCTGCTGCTGCTGCTAAGTCACTTCAGTCGTGTCCAACTCTGTGCGACCCCATAGACAGCAGCCCACCAGGCTCCCCCGTTCCTGGGATTCTCCAGACAAGAACACTGGAGTTTGCCATTTCCTTCTCCAATGCATAAAAGTGAAAAGTGAAAGTGAAGTTGCTCAGTCTCAGTCGTGTCTCTTTGCGACCCTGTGGACTGCAGCCTACCAGGCCCCTCCGCCCATGGGATATTCCAGGCACGAGTACTGGAGTGGGGTGCCATTCCATGAACACACTCTAAGACAAGAAAGCCAATTGTTTTCCTTTTGAAATGGAAGCAGTGAGAAATCACTGACATTGCTTAAATACAGGGGATCTGAACCCAAGACTTGGGCTTTTAGTTCTGGATGCTCCAACTGCATTTAATTTGAGAGTAACCTAAGCTAACCCCACCATGCACAACCCAATAATTATAATTTGGGGCGTTTTAATTGGACTCAGGCCTCAGGGTTTGAATTTAAGAGGGTGAGAGTTAAAGCAATATGTGTGAGTGATTACGGCTGAAATGCTGCCTGCAAGCTCCAGTTCATTTTCTCCTCAGGACTTTCCACATCTTCCCTCTTCGCTGCCAATGCACAGCCAGGCCTCCCACCATCCAAAATGCTGCAGCCCTGGAGCCTGACGACCCTCACGTCCACCACGCACACGACAACACCTGCACAAGTGTGTACAGCGGGGTTTCACAGTCTTGGCACTACTGGCTTTTCATTAGGGCACCGTCTTGTGCATTACAGAATATCTGGCAGCATTCCTGGCCTCTGCCCACTGGATGTCAGCAGCACTCTCCTAGTTGTGACTATCAGAAATGTCTCGGGGGAAATTCCCTGGTGGTCTAATGATTAGGACTCTGCGCTTCCACCGCAGGGAGCAAGGGTTCAATTTCTGGTCCCTCATGCCGCAATAAGCACCCATTCCCCCCTAAAAATGTCTCCAGAAATCATGGGAGATTTTAGGACAGTGAAACTATTCTGTACTTATTGTAATGGGTGGGGGGGGTACAAGTCATTTTATGCATCAGTCAAAACCTACACCTACAGAATTACAACACAAGTTTTACCTTTGGTAAACCATGGACTTTAGTTAAATAAATTATAAATTGTACCACATTGCATGACATTTGTTCAACAAATGAGGGATGCTCAAGAGGGAAGGTATGCATGTATACATATAGCCGATTCATGCTGTTGTACAACAGAAATGAACACAACATTGTAAAGCAACTTACTCCAATTAAAAAGAAAACAAATTAAAAATATCCCAGTTCAAATCAAAATGTTAATAACAGGAATAAATGACTGCAGATGGTGACTGCAGCCATGTAAAAGACACTTACTCCTTGGAAGAAAAGCTGTAACCAACCTAGACAGCATATTAAAAAGCAGAGACATTACTTTGCCAACAAAGGTCCATCTAGTCAAAGCTATGGTTTTCCAGTAGTCAAGTATGGATGTGAGAATTGGACTAGAAAGAAACCTGAGCGCTGAAGAATTGATGCTTTTGAACTGTGGTGTTGAAGAAGACTCTTGAGAGTCCCTTGGACAGCAAGGAGATCCAACCAGTCCATTCTAAAGGAAATCAGTCCTGAATATTCATTGGAAGGACTGATGCTGAAGCTGAAACTCCAATACTATGGCCACCTGATGTGAAGAACTGACTCACTGGAAAAGACCCTGATGCTGGGAAAGATTGAAGGCAGGAGGAGAAGGGGACAACAGAGGATGAGATGGTTGGAAGGTATCACCGACTCGATGGACATGAGTCTGAGCAAGCTCCAGGAGCTGGTGATGGACAAGGAGGCCTGGAGTTCTGCAGTCCATGGGGTCACAAATAGTCAGACACGAATAAGCAACTGAACTGAACTGAATAACAGAAGACCTGGGGTAAAAAAAAAAGGTATATATGGGGGACTTTCTACTTTCTGCTCAATTTTTCTATAAATCTAAAACTGCTCTAAATTTTAATTTTTAAAAGTCTCCAGACAGGGACTTCCCTAGCGAACCAGTGCAGGGACCTGGGTTCGATCCCTGGTCAGGAAACTAGATCCTGCATGTCACAGCTAAGACCCAGTGCAGCCAAATAAATAAGAAAATACATATTTTTTTAAAAAGTCTTCAGACATTGTCATATGTCCCTAAAGGGCAAAAATGTCCGGTTGAGAACCCTGCTGTGGAGGGCAGACAGAGTCCCCGTCACTGCTGTGTTGACTGCACCAGCTCCATTGTACCAGGTCACACTTCCAGAGGGAGGGTGGAAAGGTGAGCTTTCTGAGTGTACATGCATTGTGGAAACTCCTTGAAATGACATCGTGTTAGAGGAGAAAGCAAGGAAGTCTCTAAGGAAAATCCAGGCGGAGGCTGGACAGAGGGACTCCATCTTCCAGTCCTGGCCTCAAAGGGGACACCTTCTCCACTGTGTTCAATCTCTGGTAAGAACACCCTCCTTTGCCGTTCACTTTGTCAAGAATTCTCTCTACGGTCCAGAAGCCTGAGCCAAGCATGAGGCTTTCGGGAGGCCACACGAAATACTATACCTGACCCTCCCTGATCCGGGATCCTCCTTCTGGCAGCTCTCATGGCTCTGGCAGAGTTACGATGGAAAGAGGGGCCCCCGTCTACTCTCCCCTGCTTTGTAAGACCTGCACTAACATGCTCCCTCCCGGCAGGATGCATAACGGAGATGTGACCGTGTGAAATTTAAATCCACCTGGCAGAGCGGGGCAGCGCCACACCTGAAATGAGGACAAACACAGGTTCCCCTGCAGCCCACTCAACCAGCCACTCCAGAGTTTTCCCTGGAGTCCTAGCTCTCACTTAAAAAAAAAAAAAATTATTGGCGTACAGCGGGTTTACAATGCTGTGCTAGTTCCAGGTGTAGAGCAAAGTGAATCAGTTACACATACATGCAGATCTCGATTCTCTTCCCACCTAAGTCATTACAGGGTATTGAGTAGAGTTCCCTGTGCTACACAGTAGGCCCTTCTTAGTTATCTACTTCATAACTTGGGAGATTGGGATCGACATATACACAGTTTGTTGTTGCCGTTTAGTTGCTAAGTCACGTCCGATGCTTTTGCGACCCCTTGGACTGTAGCCTGCCAGGATCCTCTGTCCATGGGATGGATTTCCCAGGCAAGAATACTTGAGTGGGTTGCCAGTTCCTTCTCCAGGGGGTTTCCTGGATCAGGGATTGAACCCGTGTCTCTTGCCTTGGCAGGCAGGTTCTTTACCACTGAGCCACCAGGGAAGTCCATATACATACTACTACATATAAAATAGGAAACTAATAAGGACCAGCTCTCTCTTTTAACTTCTGGCCTGATTTCCTTTCTCCTCTTTTCTGCTCACTCCTTCCCTTTATAGTTCCCTTTAGAGTTCATCTTCTTTAAAAGAAAGAGGGGGAAAACAGGCTCCCCAGAGAAGTGGAAAAGTGCAAGAAGGTAATACATAAACCAGGAGAAGTGCTCTGATTTGTGCTCAAGGGCTCTGTCATGTGCTGCCAGGACAAAGCTCAGTGTGGGGACAAAGCTCAGTGTGGGGACAACACAAAATTAAACACCACCCAGAAGCCCGTACAATAATACTTCCTGGCTCAAGGAGACCTCATTTCTCCCAGCATCATTCTGTCGATTTCTTCCAAGGCTAAACCTTTTGGTAAAACGGGCCTCATGAATCGTTCACTACAACTTTCAGGGTTGTGAGGAGGATTAAGTATGTCTCTCGTACTGAACCCAGCACCTGGCACACTGTCCATGCTCTCTAAATGGTTTCAGCTCTTCTCTTTATTTGTATTTTGACTTCATTTTTAACTGAATCTAAACATTTATTAAACTACCCGGTCTCCACCATGTTTCATCTCATCCACTCTAGCCCAGGGGGGTTTCTCTGGAATTGGCATTTGTTTTTATAGAAAAAGCTGTTTCTGGTAATAGGACTTTCTCATCTAGTTCAATAAACTCCCTTAAGAACCAAGCACAGCCCCAGCCACTGAAACTGACCCAGGTTCAACTACTCGCATGTGGCCACTCAACTACCCCTCACTCCATTTCTTAGTTGCCAGAATCAGAGACTATTCTTTTTTTATTTTTTTCAAATCTGTCCCTCCTTCTACCTTACTGTTTAAATTATACCTCTCAGAGAAAAATCCCTGCAGCAGATAAACATGGGATCTGGAATGGAAACTGCAGCACGCCCAACAATAATGCCACTGTCACACACACGTGAGTTTTCGTGAAAGCAAGGGATTGGCAACCCAGGGCTGCCATGCCCAGGAAAATTATTTCCTGTGGGAGAAAGAAAACAACCTTCAGCTCCTGGCAGGTCCCGGGCAAGCCCGAGCCAGGCGCACTGGAGAACCTGAATGCTCTGTCTTGGGGAAGGGAAGGCGGAGGTGTGAGGGCCACAGTTGGGTGAGCACCCTGGCTGCAGCACAGAGGCCTGGCTTTGTCCTGGGAAAGTGGAAACAAAGCCACCACGGGCTCCTTAACACTGCTTTGGGGACACTCAGTTAACAGGATGGGCCATGTGGTCCAGAAAGAAAAAAGAAACTCCACTCTTATTTGAAAGCACCTTCCAGGGTCGGATGTGTTCTTCTCCATCAGTCAGGGAGAAAGGCAATCACTTCAATTTAGTAAGAGGAAGAAAATGCTGGGCTGTCTTACTGACATCCTGCTTGTTCCGCTATTGTTGAAAGAAAATAGAGAAATTACAGGCAGCATAAGCTATTAGCTCCATAATGCCCAGTGCTGTCTATGGGGTCGCACAGAGTCGGACACGACTGAAGTGACTTAGCAGCAGCAGCAGCAGGGTAATTAGCAAAGACGTCTTCAAAACAGGGTGCTCTACAGTTCGGTGTTAAATGAATCCCTGCTTCAGGATTATTTAAAGATGACTTGACATTGTGCATCTAGAAGTTCCAGAAGCTCAGAACAATACTCAATTCTCAAATAACTCCCTGCCCACAGCTGCCCCTTTCTTTCCTTTAGCTATTCATCTTTGTTCCCACCTCAGCCTGACCCCCTCCTCCCTCCCGCTATGTACCGACCCAGCCTCCCAGGCCATCCTTCCTCTACCTCAAGGTTTCTCAACCTGGGTTTTAAGGAACCAAATAGTGTGTCTGTGGTGTGGGCTGCCTAGTGCACTGAAGGACATTCTCCTGGTCATGACAAGTTTCCTGGAGGGCAATGCTGTTCCCCCACATTGAGAACCAGTGCAACCAAATATAAATAAATTAATAATTTTTTTTAAAGCTATAGCTAAAAAGCTAAAGAGGACAGACAAGCATTTCAGAGATGCCCAAACAGACTTAGAAGCAGCACACTTGCCCAAGGTCACACAGGCAGAAAGCTGGACGAGGCATCTGGCTCAGAAACCTAAGTTCTTCCCCCACCTCCCCACCTCTTGTAGAAACAGCCAGTCACAGATTAGGTTAAAAAAAAGTCAGGAGGAAATCTCTTTCCTGACAAAAGGCTGTTGGCAAACTGTGGCTAGCATTGGGGTTCCTCCCTGGGTGGGAACGGGGAGGTGGTGAGTTTATTTACAGGCAAAAGGGAGCTGCCAGTTCAAGGAGAAGAAAAAGTGAATGACATTAATTTTTCAAATTCTTACCACTGGGACTGGGCCTCCACTTCAGCACTTTACTTACAAGGCCAAAAATCACTCCAAAGCTAACGTCTACAAAAAAGACAGCCAAGAATGTCGGCTTTTTTCCTTTTTGAGGAAAGAAAGGTTTGTAATATTGAAAAGCTTGTGATCGCTCTGCAGATGTTAAAAATGACCCAGTCTGTTAGGCTGGAAGCATCTTCTGAGAGGCAAGATGGTTCTGAGGCAGGAGCATGGACTTTGAGAAGACAGGTCTCTATTCTTTTTTTTTTTTAAATGTGGACCATTTTTAAAGTCTTTATTGAATCCATTAAAATATTGCTTCCCTTTAATGTTTTGTTTTTTGGCCATGAGGCATGTGGGATCCGAGCTCCCTGACCCTGGATGGAACCTATTCCGGCACCCACCACCCCACCCCACCCCCAGCTGGAAAGTGAAGTCTTAACCACTGGGCTACCCAGCAAGTCCCTGAGGTCTATATTCTAATTTGCATCCACTTGCTGTGCGTTAAGGTGCTCAGTCCGCATCTGACTCTTTTTGACCTCATGGACTGTAGCCCGCCAGGCACCTCTGTCCATGGGATTCTCCAGGCCAGAATACTGGAGTGGGTTGCCATGCCCTCCTCCAGGGGATCTTCCCAACCCAGGGACTGAACCTAGCTCTCCTGCATTGCAGGCAGATTCTTTGCCGTCTGGGCCATCAGGAAAGCCCAAGAATACTGGAGTGGGTAGCCTATCCCTTCTCCAGGCCTATCTTCTTGACCCAGGAATTGAATCGGGACCTCCTGCACTGCAGGTGGTTTCTTTACCAGCTGAGCTACCAGGAAAGCTCTATTTTAGCCTCTCCAAATTCAGCAGTTTGGAAGGAGGGGGTGTGATATCTAAGTTAAGTGGGATAACAGTAGCTGGCATAGAAGTGGACACTGATTTCTCCTGCAGTTTATGCCAAGTAAGAACCCTGGCCTGGGAAACAGGAGACCTGGTTTCACCTCCCAGCTCTGTCCTGACTCAGTGTGACTTCACATACCCTCATCTTAATTTCCTTTCTGGTCCCTATCTCAGACCATGGTCATAGGATCAAATGACATGTCATCATTAAAACCAGAACAATGCCCAGCAAAAACTTAGGCACCCAACAAACATCAACTAAATATGACTTCAACTGGATTTTGTCCAACTTGTCATTTACACCTGGTCTAAGAAAGTTCCATCTGTCTGACAGCTGGACAGTAAGACCAGTCAGCCCTCCATGATCATCTCCCAAAAATACCCCTGCAGTGTTTGCCCCAGCTGATGAGTCAAGAGTGAACCTGAAACCAAGGGCAAGTCTTACTGCTATCCACTTCAGTTCAGTTCAGTCGCTCAGTCGTGTCCGACTCTTTGTGACCCCATGAATCGCAGCACGCCAGGCCTCCCTGTCCATCACCAACTCCCAGAGTTCACTCAGACTCACGTCCATCGAGTCAGGGATGCCATCTAGCCATCTCATCCTCTGTCGTCCCCTTCTTCTCCTGACCCCAATCCCTCCCAGCATCAAAGTCTTTTCCAATGAGTCAACTCTTCACATTCACTGCTCCCATACATTCAAAGAACAAATATCTATAATGCATCCCAGGCATAAATCAACATTAGCTCTATCATGCTAGAAACTATAAAGGGAATATAAAAAAATTTTTTTTTAATTTCAAGCATCAACATTTGATATTCATGACCTTCAACAAGCAGAAGTCATCAGAGAGTCTTTCTGAACCCTGAAAATCGTGGTGAAATTTAGCATCCCTCCATAAAGCCTGGCACCAACGGATTAGTGGGAGAGCAGTGATGACAGAAGAAACACAAAAAAGCATGCTGCCTCACTGGGCCCTGCCCCACCCCCAAGGCTGAGAAGAGAGGAAGGCTATTTAAAGTCACCTGTCATTGGGTGGCAGGCTTTCCAGGGCTCGTTTTCTTTCCCCCAAAAGCTGTCTATAAAAAGTGAGGAGGGAGGGAAGGGAAGAAAGGGGAGCACAGCATATACCGGTGCCTGTCTACATGTACTATTTTAAAATTGGGGTATCGTTGCTTTACAATGTTGTATTGTTTCTGCTGTCCAGTGAAGTGAATCAGCCATGTGTATGCACACATCCCCTCCCTCTTGTATCTCACTTCCCTGCCCTGCCCTAGCCCACCCATCTGGGTCATCACAGAGCACCAAGCTACGCTCCCTGCACTGTACTGCAGGTCCCCACCAGCTAGCTATTTTATACATGGCAGCTATACATGTCAATGCCCCAATTCATCCCACCCCCCTTTCCCTTCTGCCATGTCCATACATCTGTTCTCCGTTTGCATCTCTAGTTCTACCCTGCAACTAGGTTCATCTGTACCATTTTTCTAGATTCCACATACGTGCACTAATATACAATATTTATTTTTCTCTTTCTGACTTACTTCACTCGTGACAGACTCTAGGTCCATCCATGGCTCTACAAATGACCCAATTTCATTCTCTTTATGGCTAATATTCCATTGTGTGTGTGTATATACATACAAACATATGTATACAAATACACACACACACAATGCACACACCACATCTTCTTTATCTGCTCCTCTGCTGATGGACATTTAGGCTGTTTCCATGCCCTGGCTGTTATAAACTGTGCTGCGACAAACACTGGGGTGTACTGCACGTGTCTCATTGAATTATGGTCTTCTCGGGGTCTACGCGCAGCAGCGGGACCCAGTGGGCTGCCTCCCAGAACAGTGCAGCCCAATGAGTGACAAGATACCAGCAACACAAGTGCAACAGGCGTCAGGTGCTGACCTTCTCCACTCTGTGTGAGCGGGACCTGCAGTAGCTCATGTATCCAGTATGGATTCTTAGTATCCAGACAAATCTCTGCGTTTGATCATGCCCGTTTGCCAGGAGGAACACTAAGGTTCAGAGAGATTAAGGAACCTGCCCCAAACCACACTACCCAGAGAGGGCTTGGCAGGATGTGAAGTCAGGCAGTCTGACCCCATGGCCTGCGGACCTGACATCTGCTTCAATTCAAGGATCAGAGTAACTCCCTTCTGGAGAGGTCCCCTTGGAGCCCTCCCCTACCCTTCCAAGTTCTTAATAAAATTCACATGCTTTTGTTGGTGGGAAAAAGTCACTAGACCTGTGGACAAGGGGGAGTTAGGCCACACTTGTGGACTTAGAACTTGGGAGTTGTCTTCTCAGTTTTGTGGGCTCAGAGTCAAAGGTGTAGCATTAACTTTAATATAAATTTTTTTGGAGGTGATTCACATAGAATTCCTGCCAAGAATTTTAATAATTAGACTGAATTAGACCAAACTCTGTCTGCACATGCCTCACAACATCTGCTGATTTAACAGTTAAGCTGGAAGCCCCGCTAAGCTTGGGGAAGGGCTGGCCTCGAGGGCTGCGAACGGGGACAGTCAGTAGAGAAAGACACCTGTGAGCCCCCAGACTTCGGCCTCCCATCCGGTAAATGACTGGTTCTGCTTCCCCAACCTCCCATCACCACCAGGGACCAGAGGACGGGATGAAACTAATCAGGAAATGCTCATAAAAGAAAACCCTTCCCCATGGTCCTTTCTACTGCAAGCTGAGGGCTATAAGGTGATCCTTTCAATGTGCTGATTTCAGCCTTTTCCCTGCTCTGGTTCAGTGTATTCCCATCAGCCACAGAGACTCATCCACAGGGTGGGTTTCTTTAAGGGGAGGGGGAGGTGGGGGGTAGAATCCAAATCTTTACTCCCCACTAGTCAACAATCAGACTCTTAAAGGGTGGGGACCGCAGAATTTGGCAGAGCCCTGGAGAATCTGTTTCCCATCCTCCTCCTTCTCTCCTGGTCACACACAAATGCATACATACACGTGTGTGTGTGTTCACACACAAACTCATACTGTCACACTCGAGGCACCATGGGGGTCTAATAGACAGCTCCCAAAGGACAGTGCCAGTGAAGCAGCCCTTCCTGGAAGGTGGTGCCATTAAAATCATAGAAATTACATTAAAATTATAAACTAAATTATATGCTTCTTTTTAAAATAATTAAAAAAATTTTAAGCATGTAATTCTTTTGAAGAAAGAAGCACATGACTCGCGCCGTATGTGGGATTCTTAGCTCACTAATCTGTGCCCCCTGCAGTGGAAGTGCAGAGTCCGAACCATTGGACCACCAGGGAAGTTCCATAATTTACAAGCTTCTTAGAGCAGTCTTCAAAACAGATCAACCCACCCTCACCCAAAATAATGGAGGGTATGATTATATGCCAGAAGGAGAATAAAACATAAAGGCATATTGTTTGTATCAGACACAAATTATGCTATTAAAACACCACAGAAAATGGTTCTAGCCATTGCTGCTCTATAATGTTAAAAACACGAACAGACTTTTTGGCCAACCCAATATAATGTGAGCCACTTATATAATTCTAAATTTCCTCATAGTTACATTAAAAAGGTTAAAAAGAGGGACTTTCATGGTGGTCCAGTAGTTAAGAGTCAGCTGTGCAACGCAGGGGGATGAGGGTTTGATCCCTGGTCAGGGAGCTGGGACCCCATGGCCGCAGAGCAACTAGGCTCTTGCACCACAACTTCTGAGCCTGCACACGCTGGAACCCACACGCCACAATTAAGACCCAACGCAGCCAAATAAGTAGGTGAAAAAGTCAAAGAGAGGTGAAATTAATGGTAGGTAGACTCATTGGAAAAGACTGATGCTGGGAGGGATTGGGGGCAGGAGGAGAAGGGGACGACCGAGGATGAGATGGCTGGATGGCATCATGGACACGATGGACGCGAGTCTGAGTGAACTCCGGGAGTTGGTGATGGACAGGGAGGCCTGGAGTGCTGCGATTCATGGGGTCGCAAAGAGTCGGACACGACTGAGCGACTGAACTGAATACATGTTAATTCATGGTAATACATGTTAAGTCATTTCAGGACACTGAAAGATGAACAACCCAGGCTGGTAGGTGCCCAATATGCTACTGGAGATCAGTGGAGAAGTAACTCCAGAAAGAATAGAGACAGAGCCAAAGCAAAAACACCACCCAGTTGTGGATGTGACAGGTGATGGAAGTAAAGTTCAATGCTATAAAGAGGAATATTGCAGAGGAACCTGGAATGTTAGGTCCATGAATCAAGGTAAATTGGGAGTGGTCAAACAGGAGACAGCAAGAGCGAACATCGACATTCTAGGAATCAGTGAACTAAGATGGAATGGAATGGGTGAGTTTAGCTCAGATGACCATTACATCTACTACTGTGGGCAGGAATCCCTGAGAAGAAATGGAGTAGCCAGTATAGTCGACAAAAGAGTCTGAAATGCAGTACTTGGATGTGATTTCAAAAATGACAGAATGATCTCTGTTCGTTTCCAAGGCAAACCATTCAATAGTATGGTAATCCAAGTCTAAGCCCCAACCAGTAATGCTGAAGTTGAACAGTTCTATGAAGACCTACAAGACCTTCTTAGTTCAGCTCAGTCGCTCAGTCGTGTCCGACTCTTTGCAACCCCATGAATCACAGCACGCCAGGCCTCCCTGTCCATCACCATCTCCTGGAGTTCACTCAGACTCGCGTCCATCGTGTCCATGATGCCATCCAGCCATCTCATCCTCGGTCGTCCCCTTCTCCTCCTGCCCCCAATCCCTCCCAGCATCAGAGTCTTTTCTGATGAGTCAACTTTTCACATGAGGTAGCCAAAGTACTGGAGTTTCAGCTTTAGCATCATTCCCTCCAAAGAAATCCCAGGGCTGATCTCCTTCAGAACGGACTGGCTGGATCTCCTTGCAGTCCAAGGGACTCTCAAGAGTCTTCTCCAACACCACAGTTCAAAAGCATCACTTCTTTGGCACTCAGCTTTCTTCACAGTCCAACTCTCACATCCATACATGACTACTGGAAAAACCATAGCCTTGACTAGATGGACCTTTGTTGGCAAAGGAATGTCTCTGCTTTTCAATATGCTATCTAGCTTGGTCATAACTTCTCTTCCAAGGAGTAAACGTCTTTTAATTTCATGGCTGCAATCACCATCTGCAGTGATTTTGGAGCCCCAAAAAATAAAGTCAGCCACTGTTTCCACTGTTTCTCCATCTATTTCCCATGAAGTGATGGGACCAGATGCCATAATCTTAGTTTTCTGAATGTTGAGCTTTAAGCCAACTTTTTCACTCTCCTCTTTCACTTTCATCAAGAGACTTTTTAGTTCTTCTTCATTTTCTGCCATAAGGGTGGTGTCATCTGCATATCTGAGGTTATTGACATTTCTCCCGGCAATCTTGATTCCAGCTTGTGCTTCTTCCAGCCCAGCATTTCTCATGATGTACTCTGCATTCCTCTAGAACACCCCCAAAAGATGTCCTTTTCATTATAGGGGACTGGAATGCAAAAGTAAGAAATCAAGAAACACCTGGAGTAACAGGCAAATTTGGCCTTGGAGTATAGAATGAAGCAGGGCAAAGGCTAATCGAGTTCTGCCAAGAGAACGCACTGGTCATAGCAAACACCCTCTTCCAACAACACAAGAGAAGACTCTACACATGGACATCACCAGATGGTCGACACTGAAATCAGATTGATTATATTCTTTGCAGCCAAAGATGGAGAAGCTCTATACAGTCAACAAAAACAAAATTAGGAGCTGACTTTGGCTCAGATCATGAACTCCTTATTGCCAAATTCAGACTTAAATTGAAGAAAGTGGAGTGAACCACTAGACCATTCAGGTATGACCTAAATCAAATCCCTTATGACTATACAGTGGAAGTGAGAAATAGATTTAAGGGACTAGATCTGATAGAGTGCCTGATGAACTAAGGATGGAGGTTCATGACATTGTATAGAAGACAGGAATCAAGACCATCCCCAAGAAAAAGCAATGCAAAAAAGCAAAATGGCTGCCTGAGGAGGCCTTACAAATAGCTGTAGAAAGAAGGGAAGTGAAAAGCAAAGGAGAAAAGGAAAGATATACCCATTTGAATGCAGCGCTCCAAAGAATAGCAAGGAGAGATAAGAAAGCCTTCCTCAGTGATCAATGCAAAGAAATAGAGGAAAACAACAGAATGGCAAAGACTAGAGATCTCTTCAAGAAAATTAGAGATACCAAGGGAACATTTCACGCAAAGATGGGTTCAATAAAGGACAGAAATGGTAGGGACCTAACAGAAGCAGAAGATACTAAGNGAATGGGAAAGACTAGAGATCTCTTCAAGAAAATTAGAGATACCAAGGGAACATTTCACGCAAAGATGGGTTCAATAAAGGACAGAAATGGTAGGGACCTAACAGAAGCAGAAGATACTAAGAAGAGGTGGCAAGAATACACAGAAGAACTGTACAAAAAGGATCTTCACGACCCAAATAATGACAATGGTGTGATCACTCACCTAGAGCCAGACATCTTGGAATTTGAAGTCAAGTGGGCCTTAGGGAGCATCACTACGAACAAAGCTAGTGGAGGTGATGGAATTCCAGTTGAGCTGTTTCAAATCCTGAAAGACGATGCTGTGAAAGTGCTGCACTCAATATGCCAGCAAATTTGGAAAACTCAGCAGTGGCCACAGGACTGGAAAAGGTCAGTTTTCATTCCAATCCCAAAGAAAGGCAATGCCAAAGAATGCTCAAACTACCGCACAATTGCACTCATCTCACATGCTAGTAAAGTAATGCTCAAAATTCTCCAAGCCAGGCTTCAGCAATACGTGAACCGTGAACTTCCTGATGTTCAAGCTGGTTTTAGAAAAGGCAGAGGAACCAGAGATCAAATTGCCAACATCCGCTGGATCATGGAAAAAGCAAGAGAGTTCCAGAAAGACATCTATTTCTGTTTTATTGACTATGCCAAAGCCTTTGACTGTGTGGATCACAACAAACTGTGGAAAAGTCTTCCAAGAGACAGGCATACCAGACCACCTGACCTGCCTCTTGAGAAACCTGTATGCAGGTCAGGAAGCAACAGTTAGAACTGGACATGGAACAACAGACTGGTTCCAAATAGGAAAAGGAGTACGTCAAGGCTGTATATTGCCACCCCGCTTATTTAGCTTATATGCAGAGTACATCATGAGAAACGCTGGGCTGGAAGAAGCACAAGCTGGAATCAAGATTGCGGGAAGAAATATCAAGAACCTCAGATATGCAGATGACACCACCCTTATGGCAGAAAGTGAAGAACTAAAGAGCCTCTTGATGAAAGTGAAAGAGGAGAGTGAAAAAGTTAGCTCAAAGCTCAACATTCAGAAAACTAAGATCATGGTATCTAGTCCCATCACTTCATGGCAAATAAATGGGGAAACAGTGTCAGACTTTATTTTTGGGGGCTCCAAAATCACTGCAGATGGTGATTGCAGCCATGAAATTAAAAGACGCTTACTCCTTAGAAGGAAAGTTATGACCAACCTAGACAGCATATTAAAAAGCAGAGACGTTATTTTACCAACAGAGTTCCGTCTAGTCAAGGCTATGGTTTTTCCTGTGGTCATGTATGGATGTGAGAGTTGGACTGTGAAGAAAGCTGAGCACCTAAGAATTGATGCTTTTGAACTGTGGTGTTGGAGAAGACTCTTGAGAGTCCCTTGGACTGCAAGGAGATCCAACCAGTCCATTCTAAAGGAGATCAATCCTAGGTGTTCATTGGAAGGACTGATACTAAAGCTGAAACTCCAATACTTTGGCCACCTGATGTGAAGAGCTGACTCATTTGAAAAGACCCTGATGCTGGGAAAGAGTGAGGGCAAGAGAAGGGGACGACAGAGGATGAGACGGTTGGATGGCATCACTGACTTGATGGACATGGGTTTGGGTGGACTCTGGGAGTCGGTGATGGACAGGGAGGCCTGGCGTGCTGCAGTTCATGTGGTCACAAAACGTCGGACACGACTGAGCAACTGAACTGAACTGAATGACTGGCATGTAGGTAATGAATGTTTTTAAAAGATTTCTCAAAAAAAAAAAAAAAATGCTAGCTTTGTGCTTGCCTATTAATACTAAATGGCTCTGGACAAGCAATTTCAATCTTCTTGAAACTGAAAACCATCTGAAATGGATGAGCTCCAGTTTCACCAACTGTAAATGGAGATGAAAAAATGCCAATATGAGTCCCCTTACCCGGGCTGTTGTAAGGATCCTATGCTATATGCATACAAAAGTGTTGTACACAGTGCTGTGCAAATGCTAATGGTCATTGTTACAGCTCCTATAAGAGCACAGCTCATCCCTGGACATCAATAGCAGTTCTTTTTAGTCTGTAAACATTTTGCCCACAGCTGTCTTTCCTTTCCAGAGGCTTCAGAACAGTAAGAAATGCACATTTCTGTTACCCTCTAAGAAGCTATAAACCTACTTTACAAGAAAAATCCCATTGGAATTTCCAAGTGGTATTTGTTTTGTGGAAGAGATATTTTGTTAAAATGAAAACCCTGCCTTAAAAACAGGAAGACATCCCTAGTCAGCAAATTCTAGACAGAACAAACTAGCCCTGCCTCCAAGAAAATTAGCCAATTCAAAAGACGCCTTCTGAGCTAGTGAACAAAGATGGAGAACACCACCGCATTCACCCACCCAGCCCATCTTGTTTCTTTTCCTCCAGCCTTCTAACTTTTTTAAATGGTCTATGAATTTGGGTGGTTAGAAACAATTGCTATTTTAAGACTGAGAAGAGAGCTGACGTTTAAATATTTCTTGATGGTTGGACAAAAGACCTTGTAGAACCCCTCCCAACTGTATAATGAAGACAATAACATCAGCCTTGAGGAATGGTTAAGTGAATAAGTGAGTGAGTGAAAGTAGCTCAGTCGTGTCTGACTCTTTGAGGCCCCATAGTCTATACAGCCCATGGAATACTCCAGGCCAGAATACTGGAGTGGATACCCTGTTCCTTCTCCAGGGGATGTTCCCAACCCAGGGATCAAACCCAGGTCTCCTGCATTGCAGGCTGACTCTTTACCAGCTGAGCCACAAGGGAAGCCTGTAATTATTTTATGAAGAGTGACTTATACAAAGAGAAATGAGAGAAAGGTTTTGTGTTAGAGAATTCACTGCAAGCAGAGAACAAATCCTTGCTTTCCTAAAGGTCATCTGAGGTATCCTTTCCCTGAAAACACCAGACCCCTCACCTGGAGACAGTCATAAAGATCATTACTAACAGCATCCTCACAGTACAGCTCAGACATAGCTTCTGAGGTTTCTAAAGTCCAGATTTTTTATAAAATCAGCCTTTCCCAAAGTGTGCTCGGCACGATATTTCCAGGCATTTCGTGTTTGGGGGTTGGGTGGGTGGATAAGCAGGAGTACCATAGCCAAATAAATGAGTTTTGGGGAAACCCTGGATCCACGTGAAGTACAGCAAGTTCTTCTACTGCTCAGAGACTTTAACATGACACTGTCCTGTAGGAGACGGAAATCCCACAATGAACTGCACCTTTTTCCAGATATCAGATCTGGAGCATTCTCAAGGGGATGTGATCACATCTTCAGACACTTCCACTTTCATAAATAGTTCCAGAATATACTGGGTGGCAGAAAAAAATGAAAAGTAGGTTCTCTCCTACCTGATTCAGCAATCAGTTGAATGTTTTCTTGTTTTCACATTTGTAGAAGTAACTGCACATCAAAGCTGACCCTCAACAGTGCCAGACTCTACCCACTGCTGTGACAGCAGTAGCTTCACCCAACTACCTGTAATTTCTCTGTTCCACCTCCCAGGCTACCCCCAGGCCTCCCCCAGTATAAACACTGCAGCCCCAAATCAAAGGCATTCCAGCTTTTGCACCTATAGGTGTGCATATAAAAGGTGTAAACATTATGATGCAAAAGATGTGAAGATCTGAGAAAAAGATACAATCAAAATAACTTTTATTGTCAATCTCCTGTTCCACAGAGCTTGCTTAGAATAGGAACAACAAAGAAAGAACCATTTCAGTTCTGACCCCTGACTTTTCTCTTCTAGATTCAATTGGGCTGTTTCAAAAACCCATATTCTACTTCTTTGGACTGAAGCCGTCATGGTTAAATCTGAAAACTGAATGGCAGTGGTTCCCAAACATGGGCCAAAGGCCCCTAGAGGAGGGTCTCAGGGTCATTTCGAAGGTCTTCCAACCACCTGAGCACCAAAAATTGTCAGCAGATCAAAAAGTCAAAAGTACAACTTCTATTATGTGAGGAAATCTATGAAATCTTTTGATGTTAAAAAGAGATCCTTGTGTTTTAAAAAAAAACTGGAAACCAAAACTAGCATTTTTAATAAATACACCCCTTGCTAGTAATCTGTCCTAATTAGCAAGAGAATAATATAACTCAATATACTTTTAAGTTACAGATTAATGAAATGATTTTTAAAATTCTTTGATCTTTGTTTCTCAGTCATAATCTCATAAGACATGGCAAAATTTGACACAACAAATGCTTCTAAACCCAAACATTACCCAACCATCCTTCTTGAAAGTCTACAATTTTCTGTTTTTCGGGAAGGAAAAGATTTTGTGTTTACGTTTTGTGTGTGGATTTTGTGTTTACTTTTCAGTGACACCAAGTAGAAGCAGCTTTAGAATAAAGCCTCAATATAACATTTTGACAGACCTACACTAATTAGAAAAATAAAGCCACAGAAACCATGGTGACCTCTGATGATTCACAAAAACAGCATTTCTTTATTTCTGGGAAGTTTCTCAAAGGATGAAAAATGGAGGCTTTATACACTTGTATTCCAAAGGAAATGAAAGTTAAAGCACTACTGTAAGTGATGCTTATAAACTAGACTAATGAGAAATGGCATACGATAGATAACGTATCTTAAGAAATGTTAGCAAGTTAAGGTCTCCTTTAATATCTTTCTATCCCCTATGGACATTATAAAAGAATCATCATGAAATACTCCTATCATACTTGCCAGAAGAGAAATCTTAAAAGTCATTTCACCTATTAACTGTGAAGATTTTGTGAAGACCTACAAAAGCAATCATTTTTCTACTAAAAGTTTTATCCACTTCTCGGCTGGAGCAACATGCCACATCTTCTAAATCAATCTATGGCTTAACTTCTAATCTTATAACTGGCACAGAGAGATGATAAAATGTCTTCCAAATACTGCAGGAATTTTTTTTAAAGCTCCCAGTGCATAATAGTGTGTGTGTGTGTTTTGAAAAAGAATTTATCATCAGTTCCAAGTTGGAGTTCAGTTGCAACATATACTCAGAACTGATGACTTAAAAAAAAAACAAAAAAAAACTTTCTCTATACAGTCTTATTGCTTGGATGAATTAATGCCAACAAATGTGGTCAGTATTGTTTCCAGATTCTTCAAGTCATTGTACTCCTTGCATGGTCAACCCAATCCCACGTCTGTCCTTGATTACTTAATTTTCAGTCATTTGCAAACTCAAAAGTGAAAATGTAGAGGCATTTGAGCCACTTTATTCAGCAGTAGAACAAGAATTGTGGGCACAGTTCACAGACTTTCTCACATAGGTCTTCTCAACACAAAATATGCTATAGAAAGAACTCCCTCCCTCCATGGAAAAGCCTTTGTTTGGGAGGCCAGTTTCCTACATTTGAGAGAATATAGGAAAGTCTTTCCTTGTTACAGCTTATCTTTTTTAGCTTTTTTTTTTTTAAGTATCCTTTGCTGATTAACTCCATTCTGTCTATTCTCTCAAAGGACTCCAAGTTCCCACAATACATATGTATTCAATTTTATTGCTTTGTGCTTGATATATTGCTTTGTAAGTGTTCAAGGCATTTTTTGGTGAACACTATGTTTCTGTCTCCCAAACTGTACTCTAAGCTTCTTAACAATAAAAACCATGCCCTGCCTCCAACTTGGGTTTGTTTGTTTTTTTCCTTTACTATGACTGCATTAAACCTATAAATTTATTCTGATTAAATGACATCTTTACAATATTTCATATTTCCAGCTAGTCTGTTTCTCCATTAATACAAGTTTTCCTTTAATGTCTAACCAAAGTTTTGTCATTTTCTCTATAAAAACAAAACACACACATGGTAAAAAAAAAAAAAAAAGCCTTCCAGTGAGTCTCTCGCCCCCCCAGTCTCCAGCCTCATTCTGAGAGGTAACCCCTTCTCATGTAACTTCCAGATGTTCAGGCATATGTATATTTAAATAAGCGTAAATATCATCTTTCCCCAATCCCCTTGTTTTTAGAAACTGGGTCTGTTATCAGTATACTACCTCTCAACCAGCAAAGAAAAATCATTGAAAAGGATCGGAACTGGGACTTCCCTGGTGGTCCAGTGGTTAAGAATCTGCCTGCCAATGCAGGGGACATGGATTTGATCCCTGGTCCGGGAAGGTCTCACATGCCATGGGGCAACTAAACCCATAGCCACAACTACAGAGCATGCATTCCAGAGCCCATGAGATGCGACTACCGAACCGCCCACACTCTAGAGCCTGCGCGCCGCAAGAGAAGCCATGCGATGAGTCCCGCATCTGGCAACTGGAGAGAGCCCACACACACCAACACAGAGCCGGTGCGCGACAGCAAAGGCCCAGAGCCGCCAAAAAGAAACAGATGAAAGGATCAGAACCATCTTCACAGATCAGGCAAGAAGAGTAAATCTGGAGTCAAGAGTCAAGAAACTGACGCTGGGCACAGAAGCTAACTATAAGCACATTCTATGTGGCACCAACTACAAATCTTTTCAATGACAACAGTCAGTATTCTGCTGTGGAGATGAAACATCATGATTTACTTAGTCTTTTACACACAGGCATTTACACTGTTTCACATTGTAGCTAATATTGCTACAATGAAGACATCTTTGTTTCAGTTCAGTTGCTCAGTCATGTTTTACTCTTTGCCACCCCATGGACTGCAGCACTCCCTGTCCATCACCAACTCCCAGAGCTTGCTCAAATTCATCTTCATCGAGTCAGTGATGCCATCCAACCATCTCATCTTTGTTTATCTTTGTAAATTCTATTGGATAAATTCCTAGAAATTGAATAGGGAAGTCAAAGGTTTCATATATTTTGAGTGGCACTGCCAAAGAAATGGCATCAGTTTACATGTGTCCGTCAGTGTCTGCTTCTCCACGCCTTTCCAACACCATAAGTTATCAGATTTTCTTTTTGCCAACCAACTAGTGATGTACCGCATTTTACCAACTGCATTTCTGTCATAAGTGGAACTGAGCATTTTTTTCATGTTTATAAACATGTTTATATTTCTTTCTCTGTTTAAAGTGAGTGAAGTCGCTCAGTCATGTCCAACTCTTTGCAACCCCATGGACTGTTGTAGCCTACCAGGCTCCTCTGTCCATGGGAGTTTTCAGGCAAGAATACTGGAGTGGGTTGCCATTTCCTTCTCTGTTTAAACTAAAGTCAGATTGATTTTAAGAGCTCATTATGCATGAAGGGGGGGCGGGAAATGGCCCTTTCCTCAGTTGTCTGTGTTGGAAATATCCTTTTCCAGTCTATGGCTTGTCATTTAGATCTCGTTTCTGGTATTTTGAACCACACATTAAGCTTTATATGATATTCATCTCTTTTATATTCACCAATGAAATCTACCTTAACTTTCTGAACACAAGTATATGTTAACTTCCTTCCATAAGAAGTGAAGTCAGAGTAGAAAAATTAACAGTCACCAAAAATCCTTTCCCCAAATTTGGGAGAATTTGGAGGCACAAATAAGCTGCTTACCAAACCATGCCAGCACCCAGTGACGTAATTCATGGGAAGAGCATCTGCAGATCCCTGGAAAGTCCATATGCTTGTCAGTTTCCCAGAGTCCAGCCACCCTCTTCGCCTCTAGTAAAAGACGTCTTGGCTTAGCAGCTTCAGAACAGAAGTGATTACAGATGAAGATTTTGACCCCTGCCTAGCCACAGCAGAGACTCTTCCACACGACACCCAGTTCAATGGGCAAAGAAAGGAGATTTGGTCAATTTCTCAGAGAGACTATGGCCCTAAACAAGACCAGGAAAAATGACAATGAGGCAGGTTCTTCAACTACCTATAAAGTCCCCAGGCAATGAAGAGAGGACAGATGTGCTCAGAAAACTCTTTCTCTCCTGGCACCTTCTTCTTATCCTTTCCAGTAAAATGAAGCAGGGAAAGGAAAAAAAAAAAAAAAGGTTCTTCTCTTCACCTACACTACCTTAAAGTCACTTACATTATGGCAAGGACATTAATAAGAATGGTGTGCCCTCCCAAATTCAGAGAAGGTTTTAACATCATTCTATTTGTTCTTACTATTTGAACATGATGGTACCACATTAATGTCTATACAAGTGGGATAGTTCAAAAATAATGACTGAGACTTCCCTGGTGGTCCAGTGGCTAGGACTCCAGGCTCCCAATACAGGGGAGAATAAGTAAGTGGGATTATGATCAGAAACTTCAGAATATAAAAAGGTAAAATTCTGGATGATCTCTAGGAACTGTTTCCAAGAAGGGTAAAGTAAAAACGGATTAATACATAGTATAATGCTCAGCAGTTTTGGTTCAGGAACAAAGAAAGTACCTGACCAACAAGAATATGGCGGGGCTGGGAACTTGGCATGGTGGCAGGCCCAACAAAGCCAGGGTGACAGCTCTCAGAGACCAGGACATGCCATACCGAAAGGGGCAGCCACGCACAGCGGGCAGAGCTGGAACTTTCAGTGTTTCTCCTCTAGGTCTTTTCTCCTCCCTAGAGTTTTGGTCTCCAAGCAATCAGTTCTGTGCTTTTGTTTCTAGGCTCAGTTTTAAACCACATTGGGAAAAGGCACTTCTTGAAAGGCAAAGATTGGGAGAAAAATACTGAAGCTCTTGAGAGCTCCTGTCTAGCTGCCAAAGCATTGTTTTAGTCAAATGAAAAGGGAGAAACAGAATGATGATTTTATTTGAATTGCTTCCAAGGAAAAGTAACCTCCAGCAAAACACTGGGCCCACTTTGCTGGAAATCCTGGCATGCCGACAACAGAGATGGAAGCAGAAAATTGCATCTTCCAGAAAGCATGGTTATCAAATAGGAGAAACCACACGGAGTGACGTGCTTTCAGGTTCCTGTGGCTCAGATCCCTTTTATTCTATTTCTTTCTGAGGTAAACAAAGTTATTTTTAATATAATTTTCCTTGGAAGGGGGCTTTAAAAATGCTTAAAGATCAAATCTCTTGCTTTAAGTAACATTAATATATTAAATTCCAAACTTACTAAGCTAAATAAGCAGAGAGTAAAAATCTGCATAAACATATCCCAAAACTTTAACATTACAATTTCAGAACATAGTTAAATGATGGTACCTCCTGGTAGTGAAAATACATCCCAGCTAGATTAGCTACTGTAAATATCCAAGGAATCAAAGTTCTTAGGTTTTCAGGGATTCCAGGGATCCCTGTGGCCCAGAAGTAAATGTTATGGGGGAAGGAAAAGAAGAAAAGATGGGCGAGTGATCTTGGAGTTGTAAAATTATTGCAAAGTACTGAGAGCTTTAATATTACACACACTTGTTAAGTTACAGCCGCCAACAGACCTCTAGGTCAATCACCACCTTAACTTCTTCCTTGGAAAATTCCTTTTTTATTTTGGTGTTTCACTGTACTACTTTTTCCTCCAACTTCATTGAGTTATAACTGACAAATTAAAGTTTTATATATTAAAGTATACAATGTAGTGATTTTCTATACATATATATTATGACCTGTACCATAATTAAACTAATTAACACGTCTATGACCCTACACATATGGTGAGAGCATTTAAACATCTACTCTTCTACTAAATTTTAAGCAAGCAGTACACTAGTATTAACTATAGTCACCAGGCTTTACATTAGATCTCCTCCTTAGAAATTTTCTAAGGAAGGCAGTTATCAGAAGGCAGACATTTTCCACAGGTCTTCATCTTCATTCATTACTCACATTTATCAGACACTCTGTATCCTGTTCCACTACACATGCTGAAGATACAAATCAAACAGATTTTGCCACCAGTGAGATGGCTTATTCTTCTGTGAACAAAAGAATGAAGTGTTCTGGGTCTGGGACTCCCTCACTCAGGAAACAAAAGCCAAGTCCCAGGTGCCACCTTGTCGCTTGTGCCACCTGTCCCAGATCCTCCTTGCTCCTCGTCAACCTGCTCCCAGTCCTCTGGTCATGCTGCCACCTCCTTCCTGACCCTTGTCTTCATGCCCCATTTTTAAATTTCTCACCTACTCCTTGAACTTATAAGCATTGGTACCTCTGCACGTCTTGGCTTGTCGCCTCAGGAACATGGCTCAGACCCACTTCACCATCTCAGCCCAATTCTGGCTACCCACCCTCTGCAGACACTCCAGTCTGGTTCAACCTTCTGGAGGTAAATCTCTGCTTCCAGCTCAACAGGACACGGGTACAAAGTACACCATGGGAGCAATGGGAGGGAGCAGCTCTTTCTAGCAAAGCTTTGCTGAGATGATGGCAAAATGGTCTCAGAGGATAAGTAGGATGGGAAAGGGAGGGGAGAACATCCCAAACAAAGCAGAGAGCTCATTAGTGAAGAAAAATAATGTGTTTTGTAATCGATTTTGTGGACAGAACCCCTAATGGATAACAATACATTGTTTACTAAGTTCCTACATTATGGAAGGCACATGGCCCAGGACAGATCACAAAACAGAGGTTCATTAAGTATATGGACTAAATGAAACACCAGCTTCATTTAAAAAGGAAACTCGTGCATCTAAGTCAGAAGACTACCTATAAGGTTATCTGACTAGAAGTACCCCAAACTAAAACAACTCAGAAAATTCAGTATCACCTCTCCCAAGACAACAGAGCCTTTCCTTCTGTAATCAATCACACAATGACAAATGAGTCTGAGAGGCCCAGTCCTCTGTGCCGGAGACAGAGCCACAGACCCCTGGGCCCAAAGGGATCTGGTCTTGATTAAGGTTATTTTCCTCTGTAACATTCAGATTGGAGGCAAAAGGAAGGAGGATTGAAAAGGAAACTGGAGGAGCCCAAGACGTATCAGTGAGTTTCATCACAGCATTTTATTTCCTTTGTGAACTCGACTCAGGGAGCTCATAACTCCAGTATTTGTTTGGCTACTGAGTCCATAATTCACTTCAGTTCTGAAGACCTATGGTCTCAGTTTCTTGACTTTAAAAGGGTCCAGTGGAACTCTTGGTGAATTTAAGATTTAGATAATACAATAAATTAAATCAAGTTTCTAGGGTAATTATTTCAATCAAACAGCCTCTGTTACAAGGTTCTTTCAATGTAGTGTGATAATTCCTCAATCCCACAATGCTGTTAAATTGACTATTATTATAACAACAATGAAAAACCTCTATAATCTCAGCATAACTGAAGTTAAATTACTACAGACAGTATTCTGAAGAATGAGTCAAATTCTTTTTCATGAAAGTGAAAGCATTAGTTGCCCGGTTGTATCCGATTCTTTGTGACCCCATAGACCATAACCCGCCAGTCTCCTCTATTCATGGAATTTTCCAGGCAAGAATATTGGAGTATTCCCTTCTCCAAGGGATCTTCTTGACCCAGGGATCAAGCCCAGGTCTCCTGCATTGCAGACAGATTCTTTACTATCTGAGCCACCAGGGAAGACCCATTTTTTCCCCATACACCTATTCTTACTGCAGGTTGCTGCTGCTGCTGCTAAGTCCTTCAGTCATGTCTGACTCTTAGCAACCCCATGGACTGCAGCCCACCAGGCTCCTCCGTCCATGGGATTTTCCAGGCAAGAGTACTGGAGTGGGGTGCCATTGCCTTCTCCGGTTACTGCAGGTTACAGAATCTCTATCCTCCAGCTCTCAGTTGTTGAAAGCCCTGCTTTCATCTCATTTGGCCCTGAGATGGGAGACAGAATAGCATGAAGCAACATTTATCTGGTAGTGCATACCTCTGAAGGCAAGAAACAGCTGGAAAAATAATGTTGGACAGAATTCAGAAAACCCAACTAGATGTAAAGTGGTCCTCAGGAAACACCTGCGAATACCCACCATTCACTCTTAGCAGACCACAGTGATCTCTGAGCTCATCTGTCTATACCTGCCTCTGCCCACCCTACAAACTGACATTCACTCATCTCCAGGCTTCAACACACACAGGCATCCTAATTCTCTCTATCACCCATCAAGAGTGCCCACCCAGTTCCATAACATCCTCCATGCTAGGGACACTTACTTCCATTCATTTAGGATGACAACATCCTGAATCTTTAACACCCCCAATACTCCCAAATCCAAAGTTGTGAACTTAGAAATCTTGCTTCCCATTCATTCATCTCACCCAGTGAGCTACCTCTTTGGCCTTGGGCAATCTGGCATCTTATGATTGTTAAGATTCAGCCCAATGAGCCAACATGCCCACATGACTACCCTCTCAGCCAGGGATACTTGAGGACACCTAGGCCTCACTGGAGTTTGAATTCACAACTCAGCAGAGCACCTGCACAAATCCCTTGGCCTCGATGCAAGTCAGGCCTGCCTGGGCTTGGCATTGTCTCTTATGCCAATTCTTCCAACATTCCCAGTCCCAGGGTCCAGCTCCCCACCCTGCAACCTCTGCCCCCAAGTGACCATCCCTCACCAGCTCCCTCCAGAGCTGCCGTGCTCTCTCAGGTTCTCCACCCTTACCCAGACTGGAGTACTGGCCAGCCTATTCCCCAGGGGTCAGTCTCATCAATTACATTTCCACTGGTAGCATCTACTATCAATACAGTCTCAGCTTGCTCTTGATTTACGTCTCTTTGCTAATGCATCCTCCAGTTCTCCTCTTCAGTGGCATCGGGAGGATTCCACGTCTCAGAAATGCTTTCAGTGAT
The DNA here is from genome assembly GCA_006410935.1 of Redunca redunca. Taxonomy (NCBI): domain Eukaryota; kingdom Metazoa; phylum Chordata; class Mammalia; order Artiodactyla; family Bovidae; genus Redunca; species Redunca redunca. The sequence goes on along the minus strand of SJYQ01014007.1, from coordinate 27,574 downwards.
TCTCCTCTAGCTCCCTCCCTGGGGCCCAGCAGCTGCTCAGAAGTTTACCAGGTCTTCTCCCCTCAATAGTCTGTCTCATCTTCACCATGAAAGCAGAGGGCATCCAGTTTCAGAAGATGGTGCCGCACCTCCCACAACCAAATCTTCCAGCTGCGCTCTGGTTCTCTTATCCCAAACCCGCCACTTCCGTGCCCTGTGACCGTTAAGTTATTTCACCTCTTTGTGAGAAGAGCACCTTCGTGCACCGGCAGTGAAGATGGAGGAGGGGACACATACACAAAGCACTGAGACAGTGACTGGCACGAACAGGGGAGAATTTTCCTTTACGCTCCCACTTCTCTTCAACCTACCAACTGACTCTGGTCTGACTCTGGTCATTGTCATCCAAGAAACTAGCCATTTAGCCTCAAGCCACCACTCTCTTACTCTTCCTTGGCACCATCCTTTTTGACTTACCATCTCCTCTTCCTTACCCCAGCTTGCTCTTAGACTCCCCATAGGTGCCCTAGGAATTCTACGGAGTCAGCGCTCAGCAAGGTCACTGATAACTTCTCATGGCAAATCCATGGTTGGGTTTCCAGGCCACTCTGCGATCTGAAACCACTGCTCTCCAACTCTTCCTCGAAGCTCTTCACTTGCCTCTCATGGCTGTTTTGCTTTGGTGCTTTGCTCTTCTTGATCTCCCACACCAGCCGCTCCGCCTGCCCCTAAAATGCCAGAACTTCTGGCTCCATCCTTGGCTTTCTCCTACCCGCTCCCCAAAGAGGAGCTCACCTGCCCCCACAGCCTGGACCATGCCTGGAGTGATAACTGCTCATTCCTTTCTCACCTGGCCCCTCCCTTCTGGCCTCTTCTGGCCTGCTGTCTCCACCGGTTATCCCAAGGGAGCCTTACACGCAACATGTCTAAACTGAGGCCACTGCTTTCCCCAAACCCACTTCTTCCTCTGTATTTCTTATATAGTCTGACGACATCATTATCAATGCAGCTCCCTGCTTCAAATCATCCATAGGGCACAGTTCTCGTAAACCCATTTTAAGTGGGTCCCTGTGACCATAACGGTAAAGATAAACGGGCTAACCCTGTCTTCATGGATGTTGATTCCAAGTGTAAGAATCATTAGAAATGGGATGGGGCCATAAAATAAAATCAAAGGGGTACATTCTCAAAGCAAGAGCTTAACACAAGATCTCAGTTCAGCAGTTCAGTCGCTCAGTCGTGTCTGACTCTGCAACCCCATGAATCGCAGCATGCCAGGCCTCCCTGTCCATCACCAACTCCCTAGTCAGCTTAAAAGATGGTGCTGTGCTGTGCTGAGTCGCTTGTTCATGTCTGACTCTTTGCGATCCCATGGACATAGCCTGCCAGGCTCTTCTGTGCATGGGGATTTCCCAGACAAGAATACTGGAGTGGGTTGCCATGCCCTCCTCCAGGGGATCTTCTCAACCCAGGGATCAAATCCAGGTCTCCTGCATTGCAGGTAGATTCTTTACCATCTGAGCCACCAGGGGAGCCAATAAAAGATGGGGAGGGGGTTAATTTGGGAGCTAAGAGCAAGAAAGATGGAAGAAGACCCAGTTCTTACAAGGTGCTGTATGTGACTTCCCACGGCCTGGGCTGTGCTCACCTCCTCCCTGCTCCTCTTTTCAACCCTGGTGGTCAAGTGGTTAGGACTCCATGGCCTCTCCGCCAAGGCCCTGGGTTCCATGCCCAGTCGGGGAACTAAAAATCCCACAAGCTGCATGGTGCAACCAAAACAAACAAAAATGACAACAACAACAAAAACACCAAAAAAACTCTGACACCACTGTTTGCAAATTCCTCCAGATTTCTCCAGTTCTACCTTCCTGGCCACCACTATCCCACCAGCCCAGGACTTGTGTCTCACCTTACAAACCACAACCACCTACTAAGGTAGTCCAAGAGACCCCCTGGATCCAAGAGAGAAATCCAGCCTTGAGCCTCTCTCATGCTCAATCTTTCTAAACCACAATTGTGATCACATCATTTCTCTGCTTGAAAACTCTCAGTGGCTCCCACCTAGCTGCTATGAGGAAATAAGCAGCAACTCCTTGGCTTTCATGATACAGCCCCAGACTGCTTGTCCATCCCCAGCTGGCATCACCACAGCTGCCACCAGTGGCAGGCCCTCTGCTGCCCGGAGCACGCCGTGCTCTGAGCCCTTCGCCCGCTGTCAGGCCATCTCTGCTGTCTGGATTGCCCCCTCCTACAGCTGCCTGCAGCCACCTCTCTTTAGCCTGTACTTAGTCTCCTTAGCCGTGAGGCTTCCTCCTCAGGCAGAGAGCTGCTCCTTTCTCTGTCAGCCAGTCTCCCTACAAGTGATGGGCCCCCCAAGGGCCCTGGTTTTATCCAGCCAGATTATATCCCCCAGGGGTGCTTTTACACCTTCGAAAACGAGCCATTAGTGAGTGCTAAACCTTTTACAGGCAACATCTCATTTAATCTTCACATGAACTAGGTAAACGCTAATTATCATCATTTCCACGTGAGAGAGGGAGGCTGGCCAGCAGCTCAGTAATGTTCCTGAAGGACAAACTGACTTTATCTGGTGAACGGCTGCAGCTATTTAGCCTTAAAGAGACCCTCAGCAAGGCCAGGGTCATTAAGAAGACAAAGGTTCCTGGCCATTGCGGCATACAACAGAAAATTTTGAAACACTCTGGCAGCTCCTTCCAAGAGATTCTCAGGTTCCTGAACAGAATGCACATGACATAACCCTGCCCTTTGCTGCCCCTCTCCCCAGAAATGCGGTTTCTTGGAGGCCTCACTTTTACCTGGGGCCTGCAATGCTAGTTACTTCCTCACAGACTGGTACTGGGTGAGAACCTGGATTACAAAGTATCTCCTCAGAATTCCACCAATTAATAGCTCATCTGGATGAAATATTCTGAGGAAAACATAAAAGACCAAAACTCACCAAAGAAGTAAAAAAACTTAAACATAGTAATAATCGCAGAATATCTATACATTCTTGTCAAATTACCACCTGCCCCAAAAGGCAATGGGCTCAGACAGGTTCACAGGCAATTCCAAACCTCTGAAGGAACAGACCATGGTCCTCATGCTACCTAATTCCAGACCCAGAAAAAGGACTGGGGACGGGGTGAGCTTTGTTTTCCTTTATTCTTTTCTATGTTTTCTGAAACTCTACACAGTGTATGTATGATTGTATTAGAAAGAAACACAAACCATTCAAATTATAGGAAATTTTCATAAGAAAACAATTACGGATTTGTACAAAGTTTTATCTATAAGCAAAGGATCCTTTGCAGATAATCCCTGAACAGAAATCAGAAAATGACATGTGCAGCAATGTATTATTCACTTTCAGTCTGCAGACCTACAATGAGCCAGGCACTCGGGATGAAGTGGTCGGCAGAGTAAGCATGGTACGTATCCTCATGGAGTTTATACTCCTATAAGCAGACAGACATGAAATAATCTCCAAAATATATATATTATAAACTCTGGAAAGTGGGACTAAGTAAATATCTAGGTTACAATGAGAGTGCATATTGCTAGTGAACCATCACGCGAAATCACCCACCTTGGCCAGCCACTTGCTAGAGTTATCTTCCAACAAGAGGTCCTCATAAGGAACACGGGCCTACTGTCAAAAACTAACCGGGAGAATCTGGGAGGGGCCCAGGAAGGGAGAAGGCACCAGCCCATAATATGTTCTACCAACCTCCCAGCATCCTTCTTGCTGGAATCCATCTTGGCTGAGAGATGTGAGTGCCACCAGGAAGGACCCTGACTTAAGACTAAATATGGGCCGAGCAAGATGATTGGCCAGAGACCACCAGGAAACTAACCCCATTACCATACAACCTGAGACTGCGAGCCACATGGCAGAGCAGTTCTCTTGGGTTCCCTCACCCCACTGCCCGGGCGCCCTTCCCAATAAAGTCTCTTGCTTTGTCAACACGTGTGTCTCCTCGGACAATTCATTTCTGAGTGTTAGACAAGAGGCCACATTCGGCCCTGGAAGGGGTCACCCTTCCTGCAGAAATATGATACTGGGAAGAGAGCCTTATCTGGGGATCAGCATGATGGAATATCAAGCAACTGTTCAAACTAAGGCTATGTGGATGAATGTTTGATGACATAGCATATGTGTGACATAGTAAGTGAAAACTTCAAAGCAGTGTGTATAGTTTAGTATCACTTTTGTATAAAAATTATAGTTACACAGAAAAAAGGCTGGAAAGATACAAATCTAGTAAAGGGCAAAATGTTAGCCACAGAGAGAGTTACAGTTCCTGTTTTCTTGTGCTTCTGTATTTTCCAAATTCTCTTAAAGATCTCTTATTCCTAATGCAATATTCTTTGTGAAAACCTCATTCAATTAAAAAAAAAAATATTTTATTTATATTTATTTATTTGGCTGCACTGGGTCTGCAGCATGTGGGATCTAGTTCCCTGACCAGTGATCAAACCTGGGCCCCTGCACTGGGAGCACAGAGCCAGCCACTGGACCTCCACAGAAGTCCCCTCATTCAATTTTTTAAATTATTGTTTTACCCTGGTAAAGTATACATACCATAAAACTCACCATTTTACCATGTATAATTCTGTGACAGTAAGCACATTCACATCGTTCTGCAACCGTCACCACCATTCATCTCCAGACCTTTTCCACCTTCCCAAACTGAAACTCCATGCCCATTAGGGACTCCCCTGGTGGTCCAGTGGCTAAGACTCTGCACCCCCAATGCAGGGGGCCGAAGTTTGATCCCTGGTCAGGGAACTAGATCCCACATGCCTCAACTAAAGCTCCCGCATGCTGCAACTAAGGCCCAGTGCAGACAAATAAACAAATATTAGAAAATAAAGAAAAAAAAACCAACACTAACACACCCATCCCCACCACCATATCCAGACCCCCACCCCAGCTCCCCCAGCAACCACCTCCCTCACAACCATCAAGCGTCATTTAAAGTTTGAACATTTAAAGACCAAGCCTTATTCATCCTTTCAATGTCAACTACTTCATCTGCTAAACTCCTATCACTAGAAAAGACAGCCCATCAGACAGGAGCAAGAGTTTTATAGAGCTGAGAGACAGGTCTAGGTGGCAATTTTGGGTGATCAGAAGATGGGAGGTGGAAGGTGTGGTAGTGGGAGGAGATTCTAAAACAGAGACGGGAAGGTGAAGGAACTGCAGGCTTTGAAGTTCACTGTGGGAGCAGCCAGCATATTCTGGTGCAAGGACCAACCAACCATAAACTGAACTTCAGTTTTCAGTTCAACACTGATTGCCTCTGGCTGGTAACACACACACACACACACATGTGTGTGTGTATCTATATATATACACACACACATATATATAAAGATGGAGTGGAAAAGGGACAGAAAGTTAAACCTCAAAGAATCAAGCCTCCTAGGAACCAAACATAGGAATTTCCTTCACGGTACTCGTAACAGCTGGCCGTGCAGCACCTGCCTGAATACATCCAGTGACAGAGTTCCAGTGGAGCCCTGACATTCCGGAGAACATCCAGACAGCTTCATAAATCCCCAAATACATAAATACAGAAAGGATTGCAGAGGCTTCTGGCTTTTCCCTGCCTTTTTTTTTTTTCCCAAATGTCTCACCTCCCACTGCAAGTTAACTCCCTTTTCAACTTTCTCCAAAACTATCTCACCAGAAAAAATGTTGTCCTGGCTCAAGCAACTGGGAAAACGTTCCTTGTTTCTCTATGAAGTACAGTAGACAGTGGACTTATTCCCAGCACAGCAAAAGTTATCATTCTCGTTTTTCATTTACCCCAAACTCCTTTTTTTTTCCCCTCCTGGCCAAGACCTATCCCTTCTTTAGATATCTTTGCTTTTTCTTTCCTAACATCTTTAATATGAGCAGCTGATATTCTTTTCCAAAGGGCCATTTTTCACAAAAGGAGTTTTAATTAGTTAAGAGTTACAACTGAGTTGCAAGTCAAATCTGTGTCTCAGGAAAAATTACTACCTGTCAAGAACCTTTGAGATTGCTGAAAACTCTTGAAAAATCAAAGCATTGGTTAGATCTGCAAAAGCAAGGTATATACTAACTACATGATTCCCAGCCCCAAACGCCACTCTTTCCTCTCTTTTGTTAACAGCACATTCCACTTTTCTCAGAATTTGGAGAACATGATTGATTGTAGGTAACAAAAGCAACTGCTGTTAAATACACTTGTCCATCTTCCCACCCAATGCAGCCAGGAAGACAGTTTATAATGACTTCACCCTGCCTTGCTGAAGATGACTGGGTGATCTGATGGAGAGCTAGAAGGGGTACAGGGACAGGATGTAAAAGAAGCATAAGGCAGTCAGAGGGGCTGGGTTGATCTGGAAGAAGGGCAGGGGTTCTTCTGTGGAAAGCTTTGCATAGAGGGCACCGGGCTCCTAGGGGCAGAGAACAGAGGGAGGTCCTTTTCAGAAACAGGCTGAAAGTTAAGAGGGTTAAGCTAATTTCAAAATACCACTTAGGATGCCCATCAACAGATGAATGGATAAAGAAATCATGGTACATATATAATATAGAATATTACTTGGCCATAAAAAGGAACGCATTTAACTCAGTTCTGATGAGGTAGATGAACCTAGGTGGATGAGCCTATTATACAGAGTGAAATAAGTCAGAAAGAGAAAGACAAATACTGTATATTAAGGCATATATATGGAATCTAGAAAAATGGTCCTATTCACAGGGCAGCAAGGAGACACAGACATAGCGAACAGACTTGTGGACACAGGGTGGGAAGGAGACAGGGGGATGAATTGAGAGAGTAGTAATGAAACATACACACTGCCATATGTAAAATTAAATAGCCAGTGGAGATTTACTGTATGACACAGGGAGCTCAAATCTGGTGCTCTGTGATAACCTAGAGAGTGGGATGCAGTCGAAGGTGGGAAGATGTTCAGGAGGGTGGGAGACATACTTCCCTCCCGATTCTATCTATGGCTGATTCATGTTGATATCTGGTGGCAATAACACAATACTGTAATCATCCTCCAATTAAAAATAAATTATTTTTTACAAAATCACCTAGAGATAGCCCCTTCCACCTCCTCACTAGCTGTCCTTCAATTACTCAAATCTGCACTTCATGTTCCTTCTTCTATCTAGAATCTCACCGGCCAAGAGGCTTGTGTTAACAAAGGCAACTCCTCTGAGAAACTGAGCTGGTGGTAATTTAAAAAGAGAGAAGATGACTGGAGATAAAGGAAAACTACTGCCTACAAGCTTGAAGCAGACTGTGACCAAAAATCTGGAAACATCATCTTCACAGGACTGCTGTCAGGAACTAATGTGGATGCAGATGAGAGTGTCCTGCAAATAAAGTGCTACCCAAAGGTACAGAGTGCAGGAGTGGGAATCCTAATGGCCCGTGCATGCATGTCAAGTCGCTTCAGTTGTGTCCGACTCTTTGTGGCCCATGGATTGCAGCCCTCCAGGCTCCTCTGTCCATGGAATTTTCCAGGCAAGAATACTGGAGTGGGTTGCCAGGCCCTCCTCCAAGGGATCTTCCCAACCCAGGGATTGAACCCACGTCTCCTGCGTCTCCTGCACTGCAGGCTGATTCTTTACTGCTGAGCCACCAGGGAAGCCCTAATGGCCCAGCACCACTTAAAATAAAAAGTGACATCTAACTTCCTATTTTACTTCAGAAGTAAGAGTGGCAGTTTGAGAAAAGAGAGGTATGCTTGGCATATGTGACTTCATAAGGAAATCACTCTATGAGATTTTCTCCATGGAATCCTGTGGGTAAGATGGAGACCTAAAGCTGGATAAGGTGTACTGGTAAGTGGCCAAACCAACACGCCCCAAAGTGCAGATTATTAGATGAATATTAATGTAGAGGGAGGTCTCTCTCTGGGTTCTAAAGGATCTATTCTAGCCATGTCCGGCTCAACATTATTCTCAATTCTCTTGAAAAAATGTATCGGGGAATAGTGTAAGTTTGTACAGTTATCGCCAAACTAGCAGAAGACAAATACTATCATCAGCAAAGTGCGGAATTCAGAATAATTTTTATGTCTGCAAGTTACATTTAATCCCCATACAGTAAACCAGAGACCTTAAATTGATGAACTGGACGTGCGTTTTGTTTAGCTTACTCAACGTTGAGAAAAAATTTAAACTGGCTAGTAGCATGTAGAACCTAGCTGGTTTCACATACAAATCCAGACTTTTAGCTTCGAAAAGCCGACCTCATTCTTGCAGGGCGACGTCAGCTGGAGGTGAGCGTTGCCATCCAAACTCTTGGATGAGCTGTGCCCCTCCATTTTGGGTACCCACCATGGCCCAATTCACCCCATCTCACCTGCCAGGCCCACATTGGCATTTGACTTGGTGGCTTCTGCAGTAAATGTTGGTTCATATTATTAAATGTTTCCAATTTAGTGTAAATGTGACTTGATTGTGCATTAAACATTCGCGCACTCTTCTCCCACTCTCAGTCCTTGCAGGTTTTTGCTCCTGCAGCAAGATCCGACAGATGATCACAATTTCATAGTGACAACCTGTGCATACAGAACATCTCAGTTTTCCAGTATGCGCGCCTATCCTTTGGTTTATTGAGTCTCTCCAATATTCCGGGAAGTCTGAGTTTATTGTCTGTACTATAAGGGGAATCAACTAGCTAACAGGGGTGAAAGGCAAGATTCCAACTCAGGTCTTGGGTCAAATCTTCATCTACTATCTCCCACCATACTATGTACCCCCTCAACCTCTGGAGACAGCCCTGATTCCAGGCTGACCCAATCAGAGGAGATTTAACTCCAAACTGGAAAACTGCTGGGCTGTTCTGAAAGCGCCCAGTATTTGGAATCTCTGCTATACTTCCGTTTTTAATCTTCTTAAAAAAAAAAAAACCTGTATAGTACGGTTTAATCCAAAGACAGCTGATTCTCATTTACACTTAACCTGTGTTGAACTCACGTACTAAATTTTAAAGCTCTGCTCTCGAAAAATGCATTTTGTTCTTTAAGATCTCCTTGGTAACAACACTCGTAATTGCTATCTGGGCCACAAAGAGAGAGAGAAAAAAAAAAAAGCTTGGACTCAATCAGTGACTGGAGTTAAAATCCAATTGGAAATCCAACTAAGTTCCAGAATGACAGCTGTGTAGCAGATTCAGAGAATAACCAGTCCATACTGAAGGACTGGAAAGTCCCAGGAAAGGGGGACTCTCCAAGGTAAAAGGGGAAACTCAAACGACTTCCCTGGCAGTCCAGTGGTTAGGACTTTGAGCTTTCACTGCCAAGGGCTCAGGGTCAATCCCTGGTCAAGGAACTTAGCTCCCACAAGTTGTGTGGTACAGCCAAAAAAATTAAAAATTAAAAAAAAAGAGAGAGAAAGAAAAGAAAGAGGGAAACTCAGTTGAACGCCTGACTGAACTGAGTTGGGGTAGTATGAGGTCATAAACAATACAAGAAGAAAAGGGCAGGTACTAACTTCAGGAAGAACAAAAAGCTGTCCAGAAAATTATAAGATACAACCTGGATTTGCCCAGAACAATATTTTAGATTTTCAACTACACACAAAGCATGAATCACAGTCATATAACAGAATATAAATATGATCAACTTTGACAAAATAAAAGTTAAAGTACAGAAAATAGTATGGGCAGGGGATAGAGAACTGAAGGGCTGAGTAGGAAGATATCAACATTCTCAAATCACAAAAAGTCTTCAAAGGACAAGTAAAGGTACAAGCATGTTATTTAAAGCTAAAAATGTGATCAAGAGATCCATAAATAAGTGTACAATAAAATATGAAAGGAACCAGGAAGGTGAGGTAAGACTGGGGAGTTTGTTTTTGTTTTTTTTTAAATTTTGGCTGCACCCCATGGCACGTGGGACCTTAGTTCCCCGACCAGGGATCAAAACTGCGCCCCCTCCATTAGAAGGCAGAGCTTCATCCACTGGACCAACAGGGAAGTCCATAGCAAGGTCAGTTTAAGTGAGCTAAATAATCATCTATCTAGCAGAAAAGCAATAAATAATATTGAAAAGGACTGATAAAGAATGAGCAGCAGGAACATATATTAATTTAGAGATATGGATATAATTACCAGAATTTAAAAAAAGAAAAACGTCACAAAACTTAAAAGTGGTATCTCTTGGGNAGTCGCTGGCTCAGCAGTTGTGGCACATGGGCTTAGCTGTCCTGCGTCACACTGGACCTTCCTAGACCAGGGATCGAATTCATGTCCCCTGCACTGGCAGATGGATACTTAACCACTGGACCATGAGGGAAGTCCCGGAAAATATATATTTTAAAGGAATCTCTAGAGTTAGTTTCCCTAGGGTTAGGGCCACAAGGGAGGCGAGTTCTGCCCGGTGTGAGTGCTGGTGGCAGCCGGCAGCCAGGACCCACCTAGGAAGAGTCTTCTGAGAGGTACCATTTACCGTGGCCATCGGAGGGGAGGAGTAAGAGCGCCGGGCAACCCGGTGGCTGAGCAGCTGAGTAGGGTGGGAGTGCCCCGGGGATGGCTCTGTGTAGGTCATCTGCTATTATAAGGAAGCAACAACCACTTCACTTCTGGCTCCTGACATTCTGAACAGAGCTCTCGGATATCCTCTGGCTTTTTCTGGCTTAAAATAGACCAAAGTGGGAGGGGGAGGCAAGATCTTGCATCCTATATAGACTCTGACGATGGGCTCCAGGTATATGCTTTGGCAGCTCCTTTCTTCTGCTTCTATTTGGAGGGAGTCAGAGTTCAAGGGAAGTAGAGAGTATTTCATGACGGCCCCGACAGACACAACAAGCAAACAAAGTCTCAGAATCCTTCTTAACACTCTGTTTATAAAGCTACCACTAATCATCGTTGGCAGGATGAAATGCATCATACCTGGTTCAACACACCCATGAATTCTGTCATCAACAGAAGCCCCAAAGTTACCCTAGCGTCTCTTAGTAGAAACAGGTGACTGTCATTAATGATTTATAATTTTCCACATATTTTCTTTTTTATGGTAATGAATTTCAGGAGCCTATTATTGGCTGCATGAAATAGGACTCATTTTCCTTTCTCTTAAACAGCCTTGCTGCTTTCCAGGTGGTTCAGTGGTAAAGAATCCGCCTGCCAATGCAGGAGATGCGAATTCCATCCCTGGATTGAGAAGATCCCCTGGAGGAGGAAATGGCAACCCACTCCAGTATTCTTGCCTGAGAAATCCCATGGACAGAAGAGCCTGGCAGGCTATAGTTCATGCGGTCGCAAAGAGTTGGAAACGACTCAGAGACTAAACAACAACAACAAAAAGACCTGCTGGATTTAGGTCTGGGGGCTGATGAGCCGATCTGTGTGCCTAATTAGCCTTAATCGGGGAAATTAAAGTGGAAGTTCCAGAAACCAAATTAGGACTGGTCAGAGTCCCACCTGAACAAAAACAGTCATCTACATTTTCAGTCCTGTTCCCTTCCTTCAAAGGGCTTATAATACAGCTTGGAAAGCAAAATGAAAATTATAAATCAACAAAAGTAAGTGCCCAATTGCCGATAAGAAAATAACACCAAAGGTTCCCAGGATGGAATATCTGAGAGTTAAAGAAGGTTTTGTGGAGGGCATAATTGGGTTTGGACATGCAGAATGTAGAAGGGAAGACATTCCAGACAGGAGGAACAACCAGGGCAGAGAGAGGGGAGTGGGAATGAGCCAGGGGGTGGGGTCTGTGAGGACACAGGCTTGCCTGCGGGAGTGGGGAGGGGAATGCCCTGGAGCGTAGTGAAGACTAAAACTGATTTTGGGCAAGGGTGGAGCAGCACCCAGATGGGAGGGATGGGCCCAGCGGGCAACCGGAACTATTGCTCAAGTTAGGTGCTGAGTGGAAGTGGTGTTGGAGAAAGATTAGCGTCTTAGCCTGAGTGAGGAACTGAAACTTGGGAAGGCACAGCAGGAGATCCCCATCTGCGGTCCACTTTCTTAGCTCTCTTCTGGGAGCCTCACTGAGGGGCCTGTTGTCTCTCCCTGCCTGCCGTCCACAAGATAAGGATTTCAGAACAACCGCATGGCATTTCTTCTCACCGCCATGAAAGAGGGCCCGAAGCTCCTCAAAGACATTTGAGGGCTGGGAAATTACGCCAGAGGTCTTACGTGACATACTCTTAATGAAAGAACTATAGTGGCAGCAGGGTATGCTGGTGAAGAGGTTGGGCCTGGAGTCAGCCTGTCTGAATTTGAATCCCAGCTGTATCACTCACCAATCTGTGATCTTATGAAAGTTATCTAACTTCCCTGCACCTTAGTTTAACGCATCTATAAAATGGGCTAATAACAGCACTTACCTCATAGAGTTGTTAAGGGGAGTGAAGTCGCTCAGTCATGTCCAACTCTTTGCGACCCCATGGACTGTAGCCTATCAGGCTCCTCGGTCCATGGAATTTTCCAGGCAAGAGTACTGGAGTGGGTTGCTATTTCCTTCTCCACGGGATCTTCCTAACCCAGGGATCGAACCCGGGTCTCCAGCATTGCAAGCAAATGCTTTACCATCTGAGCCACCAGGGAAGCTCATAGGGTTGTTAGGTAGATTAATAAATTCATGTAAAAATTAGGCTGATGTCTCATACATAATAAGTGTTCACTATATGTGGCTATCATCAGTAGTAGTATTATACAACACATTAGCTATACTGTTCTAAGATTCTTTTTATGGATTATTTATTTCAAGTCAACCAGTACACTGGTTTTTCTTAGAAAGTCTACACATCCTCAACTACATCTGAATCCACATAACCACTGAATATTTGCTTAGCATTTCAGAGCTGGAGAATAACTTAGAATTATTCAGTCCCTCTTTCAAAGATGAGCAGTAAGACACAGGAAAGCTATGTCAGTGCTTAGTAAAAATATTCTTTCCACTGATTTGAATGGTCCAAGATCACAAAAGGAATTAGAGATGGAGCATCCAGGCTCCCTCTTTAAACCGTTCCAGTCTTCACGACCACTTGTAACAGCTCCTTCCCATTAATATTTGCAACCTGAATCTCCCAGGAGGATTTAAAATTCACTCCTTTCCACATCCTCAAAATTTCCAAAAGGCAAGATGACTTAAGTGTCTCACTCTGGGTGCCGTTGGGCCCAAGACACAGCATTGTCACAACCATGCAAAAGGAATTCGGTTTTCCTGAGACGACTTTATCCTCCAGGTTGCATTTACGACCAACAGAAGCCAACAGGTGCGTCGAAGACGCAGAACCGTGCTAACTGGTGAGTGTGCATCACAAGACTGCCGAGGCAAGGCCTTTGGGAGAAGAGCCTGGCCGCGGAGAAGATCTGATTAATAAAAAGATAAGCAGCCAAGAAATAAATTAAACAGCTGCTCAGAGAGAAAGCACAAGAGAAAGGAGGCGGAGTGTTGGGGGGAGATCTGGTGCACACAAAGAGGGACACAAGAAAGACAGGGCACTGGGGGAGGGTAAGAACTTATTGTCTAATATTAGACTCACCACATGCTCAATTGCCAAATCCAAGCCAAAATGAGAGTTCTTGTCCTGCCGATGCGTGCTGGGCAGCACATTCTGCTCCAGGAAGCTTTCTGCAGCAGGACAGGGCATGAATGCCAGAGCCAATCCCCTCCTTCTCAACCCCTCACTGCAACACAAAATTACTCACAGGGCTTATCTTGAAACATCCTTTCATCTCTGCCTCCCACTGACCTAAAACAATGCCTATAAAAAGTACTCAAGACCCCTACAGTAAATCCATATCCCCATTATGCACTTACTAGCAAGCTGTTTATCCTGAACGATACATGGCCAGTTTGAAAAATCTGCCTTCGTGTAAGCGGCTTCTTATAAAATAAATAAATAAAAGCTGTCATGAATAGCAGAGAGCTATCAATTCGGACTAAATTCACAAATTCCAATGGAAGCAGCTAAGGTCCTTAAGCCTTGAGCACCAACAGCCTTTAGCCTGAATTAATTGAAAAACAAACAGATGGGGGGAGATTGGATCACATGCCTTGCTATATGATTCAACAAATGATGTGACGTTCTCGCTTCTATTTCAGTGGCATTTTTCTTTTTAACTTTGTAAAAGCAGTAAGTGCTGACTTCAGGAAACTCAGGCAGGACAATAAGAAGAAAACCAGGGAGTCACTTCTGAAAAAGATCTTGAATTGATGACTGATGGTCAATAAAATCCCAAGTTGGGCCAAATTCCAACCCAATTAAGAACATTCTCCTAACCCGTTTCCAAGCTGACTTTCTAGTTGGGCAGAGTATCGTTTACTGCCACTCACAATTGCATCACTTTTCTGTGCTCTTTAAAAGAACCGCAGGTCTCCACCCCAACTGCTAAGATTCTTCTCTGCCAAGAAGTCACCACCTCTGCTATACTGTGTGGTCTGTGTGACAGCCAAGCCCCCCTCAGCTTAACAACACTGAGAAGTGGGGGGCTCCCACTGGATGAGGATGCCGACAGGACGAGGAGAAGCCAGAGGCCATTTTGTGGGTAGCCAACCAGGCAATGAGGTTTGGGGAAGGGCAATTCTTGGAAACTGAGACCTAGAAAATTGATCGGGTCCAGGTGTGGCTGAGGGAAACCTGAGCCCATGAACCTTCTGGTTAAGGCAGAATAAGGAGGAACTTAGGTGATAATGTTTGGAGAAGATCTGGTAAGGTCGTGGGAAAGGAAACAGACACCAGCTTTGCGGCCCATGGAGTATTCCAACCAATGAGCTATGTGCAGCTCATTCAATGTGAGTTGTGCAGTCACTAAGTCGTGTCCAACTCTTGTGACCCCATGAACTGTAGCCCACCAGGCTCCTCTGTCCATGGGATTTCCCAGGCAAGAATACTGGAGTGGGTTACCTTTCCCTTCTCCAGCGGATCCTCCCAACCCAGGGATGGAACCTGAGTCTCATGCATTGCAGACAGATTCTTTACTGGGGAGTCACCAGGGAAGCCCAGTGTGAATATATTGAGCGCTTTCTGTGTATAAGGTCCTGAGCAATGCAGAACATGACCTTAACAGAAGGCACTGCTCTGACAAAACCCTGAGAGAGAAGGCTATTAATGTGGGTGTTGATGGCTCTGGTTCTTGGAAGCATACACCTTTCATACCACGCCAACCACAGGAGGGTCTGCTTAGCATCCTTCAAACATCCCCAGATAAAACCTACAGCCTTTCTGCCACAAGGCTATACTATCCTCAGATCCCCTCCACTCACATCAATCGGCCTCCAAAGGATGGCTGGGGTCTCTCTGTATCACCAGCACCCAATCACCTGATCAGGCCCCAATACAGAGGACATGGTTAAAGCAATTTTCTCTCATTAGACCAAACATGTTCTCGTGACAAAGCCTTCCGGTTCTCTTTTACCTTTTTCCTCCCATTAAGAGTGGAAGAGCTGCCCTTTGTCTGAGTACTACAGTGATGCGTGCTGGGAACATGGCTGTGGGGCAGGTGCAGCCCTCACACACGGCAGCGTTCATCCCCAGGAAAGCCCTGTCTGGGAACGGACACACTCAGCCAGTGACTCTTTCCTTCTAAGCCTCCCAGTCCCCAAAGTGACCTGAAGACTGGACTCAGCTGCGGAAAAGAACAGAGCTGGATGAAAAGCACTAAGCTGGCGAGAAGCAGGGAGAGGACAGCAAGGTATGCCAGCCTGCCTGCTTTCTGGGACACCAAACCCTGGTCTCACGTGCAAAGAGTGAGGAAAGAAGGATGCTGCCAACACCTGACTTCAGGGGTGTGGGGAATGTCAGCTGAACTGGTTTTCAGAATATGTGGCTTGGAAGAGAGTTTCTAACTTGCAAGTACATATGGAATACTTTGACAAAGGCATCACAGTTCACACATGTATAAACTCACATTTTTTTCTGAAAAAGTTAAAATGATATAAAACTGGGAGTGTCCCAGAAAATATGGGACATGTTTTCACTATCACAAAACCTGCTTATATAAGAGAGACAAAAAGCCACCCTTTTCCTCTGGTCCCTATAAGCTTATCTTTAGGGTTATTATGATAATTAGACAGTTAATATGCAAAAATGCTTAGAACAATGTTAGGTGCACTGAATGCTATGTAAGTCAATTAAATAAGAAAAAAGGAACAACATGTTTAAATGCCTTAGCTTTGTACCACACGTGTAATAAAAATTGTCTATACCCTCCACGGGCTCCAAGACCAAGGGGAGAAAGAACCCAGAGCTGCAGCCATAGGGCCTGTCTGACTAGGAAGGTCTGTAGCATGGGGCCAGCGCCCTTCTGGGTAAGTGCCTGGCCATGCATCCCAAATTGAGTGCTCTGCACAGAATTCCCCTAGCTAGTTTGGAGGTGAAATGTTTAATTGCAGCTCTTCAGGTTTGGGCTAGGTAAACACTTAAGAAATCTTGAGACTGAATCAAGATATACATGTCATTTTAAATGCTGACATATATAAAGATATGATATTTTGATATGTGAAATATTTGAATACTGATTAGATACTTAATGTTATTTAGGAATTATTAATTTGGGGGTACAATAGCAGTGTTACTGATTGCTCTTCAAACTCTAACCTTCTATATATCATATTTAAATATGGCTGAAATGATACAACATCTGAGATTGGCCTCAAAATAACAGAAAGGGAGGGAGGTTGTGAAAGATATAGATGAAACCAAACTGGCTGTGAACTGACTACTGCTTCAGCTGGATAATGGGTATATGGAGTTCATGAGATTATGCCACTTCTGTGTAATCTAAAATTCTCTGTAATAATAAATAATTTTTTGTTGTGCTTAATGGAGAGGCATGCCTCAAAAGAAAATCCCAGGCACTGGCCAGAGGAGAGACAGAATTTGGGAAACAACAAAATTACCTGAAGGAAACCACTAGACGATGGATGATCAGGGCGCCATGAATACTGAAGCAGTGGCTGAAGGGAAAACTGGAGGCGGGGTGGTGAAAAGGCAAGAAAACTGGAATATTCTCCATAATCAAGAAGAACATATGTTCTTCCAAGGTTATTGCCAGTGAAACCTCATTTCCTTCCGAACACGTACACAAAGTTGCTGGGGCTTCTCCCTACCGCCTCCCTCCACACACGCATGCCAGGCAATTTCACTCTGCTCTGCACAGATTCCAGGGAGGTATCCTGGAGACAGACATCAAAGGAATTGGAGCTGGCAGCCCAGAACAGGTCATGCTGTCAGAGAGAGGCGAGGAACCACATGAAAAGCAAGAGAATTCACAGGAAGTTTTATTATTGTTATTATTATTATTTTTAAAGAGCTCAGAAATGTTTCATTTGAGTTTCAGTTTAAGACAGCTACCTCAGGTAGGGAGGGGGTAGCTTTGAAGTCATCTGGCCCAGAGCAGCACTCAGCGGCAGGCCAGCAGGGAAGGGAAATGCTGCACCCAGCGGAAAAAACCAGAGGGATCCATGCAGGCTGAGGGGGCTAGTCTCTCCTCCCTAAATAACAACCTGGAAGATTTATGCTTGCTAAACAGACAGGAAGGAAGGAAGGAAGGGAAGGAGGGAGGGAAGGAGGAAAAGGAATTGCACAGCAGCAGAAATAGTGTGGCTGGGACCAGATAGGGAAGGAGGGAGGGAAGGAGGAAAAGGAATTGCACAGCAGCAGAAATAGTGTGGCTGGGACCAGATTTGAAAAGGCTACTAAGGCCAGACTTGCAATTGCCCTTCTTTTTATTTTGTTTTCATTCTTTAATATTAATGCTGTTGTTGTTTAGTCATTAAATCGTGTCTGACTCTTTGTGACCCCATGGACTGTAACCTGCCAGGCTCCTCTGTCCATNTTGATCCCTGATTCAGGAAGATCCCACATGCCATGCTGCTGCTGCTGCTACCAAGTCGCTTCAGTTGTATCCAACTCTGTGCAACCCCATAGACGGCAGCCCACCAGGCTCCCCCGTCCCTGGGATTCTCAAGGCAAGAATACTGGAGTGGGTGGCCATTTCCTGCTCCAATGCATGAAAATGAAAAGTGAAAGTGAGGCCGCTCAGTCGTCTCCAACTCTTCGAGACCCCATGGACTGCAGCCTACCAGGCCCCACCGTCCATGGGATTTTCCAGGCAAGAGTACTGGAGTGGGTTGCCATGTCCTTCTCCCCCACATGCCATACAGCAACTAAATTGGTGTGCCACAACTATTGAGCCTGTGCTCTAGAGCCTGGGAACCGTAACTACTGAGCTGGCACCAAAACTACTGAAGCCCTCTCACCGTGGAGCCTGTGCTTCACAGCAAGAAAGGCCACTGCAATGAGAAGCTTGAGCAACACAATTAGAGCAACCCCTACTCTCTGCAACTGGAGACAGCCTGCACAGAAAGGAAGACCCAGCACAGCCAAAAATAAATAAAATTATAGATATTTTTTAAAAGTTCCATTTAAAAAATGTTCCATTGAAGATACAAAGAGTAGGCTAGTGGAAACAGAAGGAAAATGTATGCTTGTTTTCAGACCAAAAAAAATTTTTTTTAATCGACTAATATGAGAAAATACTACAAGGAAACCAAAAATGCAATTGTACTTTTAAAATTTCCATTTAAAGACAATTTAAAACACCCAACAGAACCAATCCTGTAAAACTGATAAGGGACTTTCCCAGTGGTCCAGTGGCTAAGAAGCTGCTTTTCACAACCTAGATGTCCACTGGCAGATGAATGAATAAGAAAGCTGTGGTACATATACACAATGGAATACTACTCAGCTATTAAAAAGAAAGCATTCGAATCAGTTCTAATAAGGTAGACAAAACTGGAGCCTATTATATAGAATGAAGTAGGTCAGAAAGAAAAATACCAATACAGTATATTAATGCATATATATGGAATTTATATAACCAGATGTTCAAGCTGGTTTTAGAAAAGGCAGAGGAACCAGAGATCAAATTGCCAACACCTGCTGGATCATCAAAAAAGCAAGCGAGTTCCAGAAAACATCTATTTCTGCTTTATTGACTATGCCAAAGCCTTTGACTGTGTGGATCAAAATAAACTGTGGAAAATTCTGAAAGAGATGGGAATACCAGACCACCTGACCTGTCTCTTGAGAAACCTGTATGCAGGTCAGGAAGCAACAGTTAGAACTGGTCATGGAACAACAGACTGGTTCCAAATAGGAAAAGGAGTACGTCAAGGCTGTATATTGTCACCCTGCTTATTTAGCTTATATGCAGAGTACATCATGAGAAACGCTGGGCTGGAGGAAGCACAAGCTGGAATCAAGACTGCCAGGAGAAATATCAAGAACCTCAGATATGCAGATGACACCACCTTTACAGCAGAAAGTGAATAGGAACTAAAGAGCTTCTTGATGAAAGTGAAAGAGAGTGAAAAAGTTGGCTTAAAGCTCAACATTCAGAAAACTACGATCATGGCATCTGGTCCCATCCCTTCATGGCAAATAGATGGGGAAACACTGGAAACAGTGAGAGACTTTATTTTGGGGGGCTCCAAAATCACTGCAGATGGTGACTGCGGCCATGAAATTAAAAGACACTTACTCCTTGGAAGGGAAGTTATGACCAACCTAGACAGCATATTAAAAAGCAGAGATGTTACTTTACCGACAAAGTTCCGTCTAGTCAAGGCTATGGTTTTTCCAGTGGTCATGTATGGATGTGAGAGTTGGACTATAGAGAAAGCTGAGTGCTGAAGAATTGATGCTTTTGAACTGTGGTGTTGGAGAAGACTCTTGAGAGTCCCTTGGACTGCAAGGAGATCCAACCAATCCATCCTAAAGGAGGTCAGTCCTGGGTGTTCATTGGAAGGTCTGATGTTGAAGCTGAAACTCCAATACTTTGGCCACCTGATGCGAAGAGCTGACTCATTGGAAAAGACCCTGATGCTGGGAAAGATTAAAGGCAGGAGGAGAAGGGGATGACAGAGGAGGAGATGGCTGGATGGCATCACTGACTCAATGGACATGAGTTTGGGTGGGCTCCGGGAGTTGGTGATGGACAGGGAGGCATGCTGCAGCGCATGGGGTCGCAAAGAGTCGGACACGACTGAGCAACTGAACTGAACTGATGGAATTTAGAAAGATGGTAACCATGACCCTATATGCAAGACAGCGAAAGAGACACGGATATAAAGAACAGACTTTTGGACTCTGGGAGAAGGTGAGGGTGGGATGATTTGAGAGAATAGCATTGAAACATGTATATTACCATATGTGAAATAGATCACCAGTCCAAGTTCGATGCATGAAATAGGACACTCAAAGCCGGTGCACTGGGACAACCCTGAGGGATGGGATGGGGAGGGAGGGGGGTTCATGACGGGGGACACATGTACAATCATGGCTGATTCATGTCAATGTGTGACAAAAATCACTACAATGTTGTAAAGTAATTAGCCTCCAATTTAAAAAAAAAAAAGAATCTGCTCTCCAATGCAGGGAGCACAGGTTCAATTCTTGGTCAGGTAATTAAGAACCTGCATGCTGTGTGGTGGGGTCAAATAAATAAATAAATAGCATTGAGAAGAACAAAATGAAAGCAGGGAAAGAAAACATGAAAATACCTAAAGTTATGAAAAAGAAGATAAAATTGAGGCTAGAACAAATGAAAAGGAAATAATAATTAAAATGTAACAATCTTTCACCAAGTAATTCTTAGGAATTTATCCTACCAAACCAACCAATGATAAGCACAAGTGTGTACACAGAAGCAAGTTTAGGGGTTTCCCTGGGGGCTCAGTGGTAGAGAATCCGCCTGCCGATGTAGGAGACACACTTCCAGGTTTGATCTCTGGTCCAGGAAGATCCCACATGCCGCAGAGCATCGAAGCCCATGTGCCATAGCTATTGAGCCTGTGCTCTAGAGCCCGGGAACCGCAACTACTGAAGCCTGTGTGCCTAGAGCCTGTGCTCTGCAACAAGAGAAGCCACTGCAACCAGAAGCCTGCCCACCGCAGCTAGAGGAGGCCCTGCTCGCTTGGGGCTAGAGAAAATCCAGTGCAGCAATGAAGACCCAGCACAGCCAAAAAACAGATAAATAACAAAATTTTTAAAAGGCAAGTTTCTAACAGCATTGATTACAACAAAATTGGGAACTGGTCTGTTTCCCATGACTGGCAATTATAAATTGTTAAATTATAAATGGCTCGTTTATATAGTGGAATACCATGTAGCTACTGAAGATCATCTTTTAGAAGACTATATTCTTACATGGAAATATGCATACACAGAAAAAAGATAAGGCTGCCTTGTGACACAGGAACATCAGTTACCTCTGGTACAAGACCTGTAGGTGATTTTCCCCTCTATGCACTTTTCTGTACTTTCTAATTTTCTACAATGATCCTGTACTACTCCTAAAAGAGAAAAAACAATCCCAATAGATGTTTTGGTAAAAGAAGAAGAAGAAGAAAAAAAAAAGAATCTTGAGCAACTTTAAAATGCAACAGTAGTGGGAATTCCCTGGTGGTCTACCGGTTAAGACCCCATGCCTCCACTGCAGGGGGTGCAGGTTCAACCCCTGGTCAGGGAAAGGGGATCCTGCATGCCTCGCTGTGTGGCCAAAAAAAAAAGAAAGAAAGAAAGAAAATGCAACAATAGGGCTGCCAAAAATCAATTCCACTGAGGTCAAAGGCAGCTCCCCTCATGAACTATCGCCTGGACAAGTCTCCCCACTGCTACTCAGAATTGGCACCTCACCACTTGTCTTATTGTACAACAGCCCAGTGGGCTTTCCAGGATGCTTAAAAACAGGATTCCACTGCACAGCCATAAATTCACAGCATGTGTTTGCTTCTTTGAATTTACTATGGGGTAGACAGGCGCGAGACTCCATCCTCCCTTCCCTGTGCCAACATACTTCACTGTTTTAAAATAAGCTGTCAATTGCTAAAGGTAAATATTAGGGTTAGCTCCTTCTCAGGCGTCATAATTCTCTCTTGACTCAAATGTTTGTAAATTTTAAATCTCTCAACCAAGGTACTTGTCCTGGATGAGGTTACCCTGTGGGCAACTGCCTCCCAGCTGTTCTGGTGCACGGACCTCCAGAGAAAAGACAGAGAGGAAAATGGAAGTTCCAAGGAGATCTATTGACGGAGGGTTCTGAGATCACGGTGGGAAGGCAGAAAGGATTCCCTGGCCAGGTCCTATGCTCTCACTCCCAGGAAGGTCTACTCTCAACACTCTCAACAACTAAACATACTCTGTCCACCTCACTTCTCCCAGCCCTCAGTCACTGAACATAATAAGCAATAATCCCTTGTCATTAAATCATGTATCTTTCTTTAAAAGAACATTACTAACAAATATGAAATTAACCCCGCCCAAAGAATCTATTATTGCTGTCCTGTCTCATGAACAACAACAAAAAAAAGAGGTTAGAAAAGAAAAATCAGATATTCATAAAATCACAACGCTGGAAAAGACCTGAAAATTTAGCTCTATGTCTCCTGACAGGTGAATGGATAAGCAAAAATGCGGTACATTCAAAAGATGATAGAATTCTAGTCAGCCTTAAAAGCAAAGGACATCCTGATACATGCTACAACATGGATGAACATGACTGATGATGCTCAGTGAAATTAGCCAGACACAAAAGGACAAATTCCACATGGCTTCACTTAGATGAGGGTCCTAGGTAAGTCAAGTTCAGAAACAGGAAGTAGAATGCTGGTTCTCAGGGGCTGGAAAGGGAGGGAATGAGGAGTTACTGTTTAACAGGCACACAGTTTTAGGTACAGAGTTTCAGCTGGAGAAGATGAGAAAGTTCTAGAGATACATGGTGGGGACAGCTGCACAGCAATGTGAGCGGACCTGATGCCACCGCACAGCACACTTAAAAACGGCTGAAACAGTCAACTGTTGTGGATCCTCTACCACACGGACCTGATCCCGCTGCACAGCACACTTAAAAACGGCTGAAACAGTCAACTGTTATGGATCCTCTACCACAATAGAAAATAAAACCTTTCTAAAAAGTCATTTAGCTCAACAACTCTTCCACTAAAAAAAGGTAAAAAAATATTTTTTTATACATAACTTGCTAAAACTTCTCTACAGACAGCTTGGAATCTAGATGACTTGTTCCAATATCACCCATATTAGACCCAAAATTCCAAGGAGATCAAATATACTTCTGATTTTGAAGTTTAAAGTTTATACCAGACCTCTATGGACAAGGACTGCCTCCTAAAGGAGTGATTTTTCTGGGAATTCCCTGCCAGTCCAGTAGTTAGGATTCAGTGCTGATTTCACTGCCAAGGGCCCAGGTTCAAGCATGACCAAAACAATTAAAAAAAAAAAAAATAAGTAAAGGAGTCTGGACTTCCCTGGTGGTCCAACGGTTAAAACTCTGTGCTCCCAATGCTGGGGGCCCGGGTTAGATCACTGGTCAGGGAAACAGATCTCACATGCCACTACTAAAGATCCTACATGCCACAACTAAGACCCAGAGCAGTGAAATAAATAAAAATGAATCATAAATAAATATTTAAATTAAAAAAAAAATAAAGGAGTGATTTTCCCATCAGCTGCAAAAGCCTTGCTTTGTGCTCCTGTGAGTTGAGGCACTTTCTCTTACCTGTTCTCTCTGCTTCAATCAGTGGTGATGCTGTGAGCCATGGGAGGGTTCTTCCAGTTAAGCAGATGGCAAAGGGCCAAGAGTCTGGTGGATCTTTGTGTATTTGTTTATGTGGTTTAAGTAGCTAAAAGTGACCAGAGTATTTTTCTTTTATCTGACAAATTAACTGGGTTTGTCAGTTGTTGGGGTAAAAGTGGTGAGAGATGTGGGGAGGAAAGGTTGAAATCCCTCCCTCATTCCCACCTCGAAAACATCAGGCTTTGTTTTGGGATTCCCAGCTAGAAACTACACAGAAAAATCCAGGAATGCTTGGGCAGAGCTCAAAATGTTTTAAATTGTGGCCAATGAGGTCAGTGTTTTCTTCCAGGTGAGGGCTGCACAGGGGAAAATTTTAAAACCAACAATGATAAACCTCCTACCAACTGTGAAACACAGTGAGAAGATGGCACAAAATAGAAATGGATTTTTCTGAAATGGAAGCAGACGCCCCCCGGACTCGCCAGAAAGCTCTCTGAATGGTGGTCTCGATAATCAACAGCATACTGTTCGTAACAGGGAGGATTTCTCCCTAAAGAACTCGTGGAATTGCCAAAAGAGGCTGAAAGCCCTTTTCTCCAGTCTTCAGGCCTGTCCCTGTAACAAGCCATGCACTCTGTCACCACCCTGACCCACACCTTCTCATTAGCTTCACAAGCCGGTCTTTCCCCCTCTAGTGCCTCCAACAAAACTGTACCGTAATAGTTTTGCTCACACGCCACAATCATCATCTCATGCTTCTGCTCAAAACCCTTTAAGAGCTGCTTTAATCATTTTATAATCAGTGTAAACTTTCTAGTCCGCTTCTCCAGCCCTACCCGCAGTGCAGACTTCTTCACTTCTATTCCCAGCAAGCACATCCATCCCAAGCCCTCCCAGGAACTGGGTTCGAGTCCCCGGTCTGACTTTTACAGCTGTGTGGTCCAGGACACTTATGTGAATGTAGAGGCTGGGTTTAGGGGACAGGTCTGAGCTTTGATGCCTGCCTCTGTCACTTGCTAACTTGCATGGCTTGAGTAAGTCACTTTACTTCTCTGAGCCTCAACTTCCTCATGTGAAGAAAGAGGATTAAAATAGTACCTACCTCACAGGGTTGTTTGGTGGATAATGTGGAAAAGAGGAGGCAAAGCGTGGGCATGGGGCTTGGTCTCTGGCCTATTTTTCCTCAGTCTCTATAAATGTGAGTTCCGCCATATCCCAGTACTGTTGTCAGGAATACATACTGGGGAAAGCATTTTGAGTTTGGGTTTTTTTCATTATTAATTAATTTGGGTGCATCCGGTCTTAGTTGCAGCATGCAGGATCTTTTTCAATGCGGCTCCTGGGCTTAGTTGCTCCATAGCACATGGGATCTTAGTTCCCCAACCAGAGATTCAATCTGCATCCCCTGCGTAGCAAATCAGATTCTTTACCACTGGACCACGAGGGAAGTCCAAGAAAGTACTCTGAAACCAGTCCAGTGCTATGTGGAGTGTAAGTGTTACAACCACTTTTGAGCCATATTGGGACGTCTCCCTAAATGTTCCTTCTTCCCTGCCCTTCCAGGCCGAGGCAAGTCCTGCCCTTCTTGGGGGAGCTTCTCTGACCAATGCAAGGGGTCCTGGGCTTGCCTTCTGATTCTTTTCACAGGACTGAATGCCATCTTCTCTTGTTCTTTGTTGCTTCTCTGACCCAGGTAGGGTCTTTTCTCTTTAAGGAGAAAGAGAAATTCTCCTTAAAAAGGAAAATTCTCTTTCCTCTTTTCTCTTTAAATTCCCCGGAAACCACTCATCCATACTTGTGAATCCCTCCCGCTCTGCCCCCGTCCGTCCTGGTCTGCCAAGTACAGACCAGGTACAGAGTGCAGCATTGGGAGTTGCACCCCAGCAGTTGCCCTTAAAGCTAAAATCACCAAGAGCCCACCAAGGGCCAAATCGGGCCCTCAGATGTGTCGTTTGACACACACACACACACACGCAACGTTTTAAATTTCAATTAGTTAACAATGGAAGCGCTAGTGCTAAAGAACCCACCTGCCAATGCAGGAGACGTAAGAGATGTGGGTTCAATCCCTGGGTCAGGAAGATCCCCTGGAGGAGGGCATGGCAACCCACTCCAGTATTCTTGCCTGGAGAATCCCAAAGGACAGAGGAGCCTGGGGGGCTACAGTCCATAGGGTCACACAGAGTCAGACAGGGCTGAAGTGACTTAGCACAGCACAGCACTTAGAAATCAGAAGAGCCCACAGTTTGTAAACATTTTGCAAGATCTGATCATCCAGGTCTGCATTCCAGCAAGGCTGCTGCTCTGAGATGAGAATGCTCTCCCCACTCCTCTTCCATTTGCCCCAGGCTCGCCACTCTCCCTGTCTCCTCCGGACTCACACTTATCAGTTTACACAGAATGGAGCTGAGACAAAAGGGAATTACTCTTCTCTCCGATGTCCCTACCAAAGGTTAGAAAAGAGAAGATACACTAAAAGGGAGCTATGTTTCCAGAAAAACAGACAAGAAGTATGTTTCTTTGTAGAAAAGAAAATTATTCCTATACATTTCTTAAGCACAGAACGTCTGTGTGGAAATTCCCCATGTGCTTCATGCAATCAGGGGGCAGTCGGTATCTGAACTTGCTGCCCGATGGCATGATCTAGAATCCCAAGTGGGTCTTCAAGGAACCTTGGGTAATAGATGAGTATTTCCCAGATTACAGTGTTAGAAGCTGGACCCTGAAAAGCCAGTGACCACTAAGATCACAGAGATAGAAGTTAGATACTGAAAAGCCAGTGGCTACTAAGAGTATGGATGTTTCTCCCAAGATAATGAACAGGGGTATTCAGTACCTAAAAGCAGATCACAGGGGCCATGGGGCAGAGGTGACCCAACAGCGCCTTCCTCATTCAGGGTGTCTGGGGCAGCTGCCTTCTATGTGCTACCAGTTGCCTATCTCATTTCTTACCCTCTTTCTCTAGAATCTTGTCAATTCTGCCCTTTCATAGAAATACTAATCTTTCAGAAATGACCAACCAATCAGGAGGTCCTCTGGGTTAGGTCAGCAAACCACAGACGGGAAATGTCCCTGGGGTCCTGGGACCTTGGCTGTTTTCACCCTGTTGGCTGCTCAAAGGGCTCTTTCTTTGCTGCTACAGACATTCTTCCCTGGGGGGAGAGAGAGAGAGGGTGTGCGTGTTCATGTGTTGGGTAGGGAGAGACTCGTGTGTATGTGTGTGTGTATGTGCTGGGGTAGCTGGGAGAGTGTGTGTGTCTGTGTGCGTGCACTGGGATAGGGAGAGACTCTGTGTGTGTGTGTGTGCGTGCATGTGTGTGCACTAAGGTAGCTGGGTCTGTGTGTTTGTGTTGGGGTAGCCAGGTGTGTACATATGTTGGGATAGCTCTGTGTGTGTGTGTGTGTGTGTTCAGGTAGCCAGGAAAGTATGTGTGAGTGAGTGTGTGTGTGTGCACACGCGCACTGGGGTAGCTGGGTGTGTGTGTGTGTGTACGTGTATGCTGAGGTAGCTGGGTGTGTGTGTGTGTTGGGGTAGCTGGGGGTGTGTGTGTCTGTGTGTGCGTTGGGGTAGCTGGGTGTGTGTGTGTCTGTGTGTGCGTTGGGGTAGCTGGGTGTGTGTGTGTGCTGGGATAGCTGGGGGTGTGTGTGTGTGTGTGTGTGTGTGTGTGTGTACGTGTATGCTGAGGTAGCTGGGTGTATGTGTGCGTTGGGGTAGCTGGGTGTGTGTGTGTGTGTGTGTACGTGTATGCTGAGGTAGCTGGGTGTATGTGTGCGTTGGGGTAGCTGGGTGTGTGTGTGTGTTGGGGTAGCTGGGTGTGTGTGTGTGTATGTGTATGCTGAGATAGCTGGGTGTGTATGTGTGTTGGGGTAGCTGGGTTTGTGTTTGTGCTAGGATAGCTGGGTATGTGTGTGTATGCTGGGGTAGCTGGGTATATGTGTGTGTGTGTTGGGGTAGCTGGGGGTGTGTGTGTGTGTATGCTGGGGTAGCTGGGTGTGTGTGTGTATGTGTATGCTGGGGTAGCTGTGTGTGTGTGTGTGTGTGTGTGTGTGTG
>SJYQ01014005.1:0-145938 GCA_006410935.1 Redunca redunca | reverse complement strand
CTGCTCCCTAAGAAGCACTCAAGAAATGGTAACTAATATTGTGATCATAAACTTGAGGAGATGACTGTGGGGTTAGATAGTAGGACTTCCCTGGTGGCTCAGATGGTAAAGCCTCTGTCTACAGTGTGGGAGACCTGGGTTCGATCCCTGGGTGGGGAAGATCCACTGGAGAAGAAAATGGCAATCCACTCCAGTACTCTTTCCTGGAAAATCCCATGGACAGAGGAGCCTGGTAGGTTACAGTCCATGGGGTCGCAAAGAGTCGGACACGACTGAGAGACTTCAGTACAAGTAGACAGGGATTACTTCTTCTCCTGGTCCCTCTTCTACTTCACTTCTCTTGTCCTCTATTACAATATGAAGTATGTGTCCTCTCTCTTTTCTTAATAAGGGGCCACCCTTTCTCCAATGATTTTTTTTTCTCCTACTGTCTGAATCTTCTGGATGATGGAACGAGAACACAGATTATAAAAATCCCAACTTTAGAGCTGAAAGGACGTGAGACTGTAAAACAAAGGAATTGAAACTGAGAGAAGAGAATTGATTAATCTGAAATGACACAGCTAGTAATTACAAAAATTCTCAGTCTAGCACTCTATCCACTATATCCTGCTACAGTTCCCTTTTGAGTTCAGTGTGGCCTTAAATTACAAAATAATTCAAAATGTATACACTTTTCCAGGAACTGTTTTAACTTGCACATTCATGGATTAAAGTTGTATTGACCAAGGATCTAAAGAAGAAAATGTTATTGAAACCTGATGATTCTATTAGAATGCTGACCCAAAGGAAATTAAAAGTTCTTTGCCAACTTCAGTTGGTACTTTAGCTCACACCTAAACAGCCCACATAATACAAAAAAGATCCTTGCAAATAAGAGACCCAAATGGCTCAGAACTTCAGTTCATGATGGGAGCTAATCTCAAAGCAGTATAACTACTCCTTAAGTGAATTCTGAAACTTTATGGGGACATTTCTGGTTCTCACGAGATTGGAGGTTGTACCCTAAACATGAATTCCCTGAGGACCAGGGATGCTAATCATTTACAATTCCTGGGACAGCGATGCCCAATAAGTATTGTCCTATCCCTAACCACTGTGTACACTGACCAAGGTGGCTGGCATATTAGATATGAAGAACCAGCCCATCCCATCCCCCCATGGAAAGATTCTTTTGTAGGGTGGGATATGAGATGAAGGAGATTCTCAGACATGTGAATCTCCACTTGAGTCTGAGTGGTCATATAAAAACATCTATAGTGCTGCCCTGATGGCTGTGCCCCTTTGTTTTGTTCTGTTAGGAAGACAGTCTGAAGAAGGGCTGGTTGAGAGGCAAAAGGATAAATTGCTGAGCCGCTCTAAGAAAGGAAAACTGAGAAGCAATATTCCAAAGGGGCTTCTAGGTACCATCTCAGGACCATGTCAGGGGCTATGTTTGAATATATCACTGCCTGGAATATGCCCAAGACCTGCCACTTTCTAAATTTCTTGGGCTGGTGATCTTATGTAAAAAATTTAGACTAATCCCAGATCCCCAGATCAGGTCAATTTCAGAGTTTCTTTTTTTTTTTCCCAATAGTTATTTATTTTCAGCTGCGTTGGGTCTTTGTTGCTATCTGTGCACTTCCTCTAGCTGCGGCAAGTGGGAGCTACTCTTCGTTGTGGTGCGCAGGCTTTTCATTGTGATCGTCTCTTCTGTTCCAGAGCATAGGTTCTAGGCACACAGGCTCAGTAACTGTGGCACATGGGCTTAGTTGCCCTTCAGCATGTGGGACTAGGGATCTAACCCGTGTCCCCTGCATTGGCAGGCAGACTCTTAACCACTGGATCACCAGGGAAGTCCTAGTTTCAGGGTTTCTTGTCTAATACTTGAAAATAAATTGTCCAAAGAGACATGTGCTGTGCTGTGCTTAGTCGCTCGGTCGTGTCTGACTCTTTGTGACCCCGTGGACTGTAACCGGCCAGGCTCCTCAGTCCATGGAGAATCCCCAGGCAAGAATACTGGAGTGAATTGCCATGCCCTCCTCCAGGGGATCTTCCCAACCCAAGGATCAAACCCAGGTTTCCCACATTGCAGGTGGATTCTTTACCAACTGAGCCACCAGGAAAGGAGACATAGATACTGACAAAGCAAAAGAATTTATTGGGCAGGGGCTATTGGGCAGACAACAGGAGGGTTAGAAAACTCAGGAGAACTGCTCTGTAGCAATCTCAGGCTTATGGTAATAGAGTTTGTTTCTGAGTTGTCTCTAGCCAATCATTCTGACTCAGGATCACCCGGTGACTTGAGCGTCTTTCAGCCAAGACAGATTCCAACAAGAAGAATTCTTGGATATTGGTAGAAATATGGACTGGTATATTTTTCTCCTTTTGTCTTTTCCTGAATTTGTTCAGTTGGTGGTAGCTTGTAAGTTCTACATTCCTTACCAAGACCTATTGTATCAGTCAGTGATTCCCCTAACAATTTCACCAGAGCATCTTAGATTGGCTCCAGGTATCCAAGTTCTTGAGATTCAGAATTGCCAGGGCCAGCAAGTGGCAAGAGGACCCTCCACTCTGTCCTCCACTCCTAGTAGTCAAGACTTTAGCCTCTGTGAAGTGAAGTGAAGTCGCTCAGTTGTGTCCTACTCTTTGCGACCCCATGGACTGCAACCTATCAGGCTCCTCTGTCCATGGGATTTTCCAGGCAACAGTACTGGAGTGGATTGCCATTTCCTTCTCCAGCGGATCTTCCCGACCCAGGGATCGAACCCAGGTCTCCCGCATTGTAGACAGATGCTTTACCATCAGAGCCACCAGGGAAGTCAACTTCCCTGAATTCCAAAGAGTGGATTCAAGGGAGGAGCTGGTCAAGGGAGGGACAGCCAAGAAACCACCTGAGGCAAGATTAAAGTGATTAGAGAGGCTCATCAAGATTAGGAGGCCCCCCCTGAGACAAGATTAGAGAAGTGAAGTCACTCAGTCCTGTCTGACTCTTTTCGACCCCATGGACTGTAGCCTGCCAGGCTCCTCCATCCATGGGATTTTCCAGGTAAGAATACTGGAGTGGGTTGCCATTTCCTTGTCCAGGGTGCAAACCCTGCTCACACCCTAACCTTGTCAGAAAACCCTTCAACAGATTCTCCCAGGTTGGTATACATAGTTTTTCAAGGCAGAATCCTGGGGTGTCTCCTTTAGCCAGATCCAGTCATAAAGCTATCCTTTTCTATTTCACCCAAAACTATCTCCAAGATTCACCCCTGGGGTACAGAGAGGCTGAGCTTTTGGTAACATAACCAATTCAGAGAATAAACAGAGTCCAGATTGATATTAGAATACATTATATGACAGTAGCAACTCGTAGTAGAAAGCTGTTGGGTGTGCACGCTAACTGTGATGACCTCCTTTCTCTACAAACCATTAGCAACATTCTAGCTGGCCCGCAGCAGCCGTTTCTTCCCCAGATACTCATGGCCCTTAGCCCTCACACCTCATTGATGGGACAAGAGGGAGACACTGGACCAGGATCAGCCAATCAGATTCTCTCTATCAGGAATTTGAAACTGGAACTCAGCGAGTTGGTGGAAAGGGCTCATCAGGTGGCTCAGTGGTAAAAAAAAAAAAAAAAAAGATCCACCTGCCAGTGCAGGGAATGCAGGAGACTTGGGTTTGATTCCTAGGTCAGGAAGATTCCCCTGGCGGAGGCAGTGGCAACCCACTCCAGTATTCTTGTCCGGGAAATCCCATGAACAGAGGAGCCTGGCGGACTACAGTTCATAGGGTCACAAAGAGTGGGACACCACTGAGCTGACACAGTTGAGCATGCACGACCGATGCATGAGTTGGTGGAAAAGGCTGGCAGCTGCAAATTGGCACTTGCTATCTACCTCTATAAGGGTTAGGTCAGCAGCTGCCAAGCTTCAACACCTGCTGAAAGGAGTTCAGGGGGAGATCAGGAATGAGGCACTCTGTCCTCTGGGGAAAACTGGTGGAACTGATCTTCAGATTGTTAGACCTTCTCAAGAGAAGATTTTATGAGCCCAAGTCTTGTATTCCCTCATGTCTAGGAAAGCACTAAAATCATTATGGTGACATCTGCTCCTTGTGACTAGCACCAAGCCTCTGCCAAAAATGTGTACTGAACTTCATGCACCCCCCTTCACTAAAATCCTATGTAACACTCGCCTTCCCTCTACCTCTTTGGAGCAGTTTCTCAGAGCTATCTGAAATGCTATCTCCTGGGCCAAATAAAACTTAATTCACAACTCTCACATTGTGCCTTTTTTTTTTTCACTTGACAAGACCTAAGCTGTGTGCTTGAAAGTGGAAAATAGAAATACACAAAAAGAGATAAACTTCGTGGGGCACGCATGAAAAAGAGATGATGCCCATCTGTAGTAAGTGAACCGTAAAGCAGAGAGAGGCAAAGATAAGAGGCCTGAAGGCATGGGAGAGAGTGGTTTCTGTCATCCTGAGTCATCCTAGTGGTTCAGCTTTCTTTAGATTCGTGGAATTCTCCAAGCTCCATTCAAAATACATTACCTCAGGACTTCCCTGGAGGTTGAGTGGTTGAGACTTTGCCTTCCAGTGCAGGGCATGCTGGTTTGATCCCTGGTCAGGGAGCTAAGATTTTCCACATGCCTCAGCTCCAGGAAACCCAAAACGTAAAACAGAAGCGATAGTGTGACAAATTCAATAAAGACTTTAAAAAATACATGCTCCCCTTTAAAAAAAACAAAAATACAGTATCTCCTGGATGAAGTCAAAGAAAGGATAAAGTCATTTCAAAAAGGAGGAGGAGAAAAAGAAGAATAAAGTGAATATTTGATTTCTATATAGAAATGGACTTCCTACTCTTAAATATAATGGAAACACCACGGTTGGGGGGGAGGGGAGAAAAATGAGGACACAAACAGATAGTTCACAAAAGAAGGAATATTGAGTTAGCCAACAAACATTGAAAGATGTATACCACTCATAGATAAGGAAATGGATTAAAACAACAATAAGGCATCACATTTGCCTAATCAGAGTGGCAAAGCTTTGAAAAATATATAATAGCTTTTGTTGGCAAGATTGTAGGGAAATGGGTACTTTCAAATATCACTGCTACTGGGAATGAAAATTGATATATTTTTTCCTAAAGGTGAGTAGATGTGAATTTAGATAAATTGGTGTGAAGAACCTTTGAAATATTCATACACTCTGACCCCCAAATCCTAGGTTTATAAATGAACTTTTCATAGAGGCATTATAATAATGAAGAGTTAAAAGGCTGAAAATAGCCCCAGTGTCCACCATTAAGAAAACTGTTCCAAAAGAAACATGTGGGCAGGGATGGACAAAGTCCTTACTTTGTTTTTTCACTACTATATTTCAACTAAGCCTGTGGGCCACAACTACTGAGCGCCAGGCCTAAATCTCATGCTCGGCAGGAGAAGCTATGCAGTGAAAAACCACAGCCCTGCAACTAGAGATTAGCCTCCACTCACTGCTACTAGAGAAAACCTGTGCCTGCAACGAAGACCCAGTGCAGCCAAAAATAAATTTAACTAAGATAAACGACGGAAAAGGCGATGGCACCCCACTCCAGTACTCTTGCCTGGAAAATCCCATGGACAGAGGAGCCTGGTGGGCTGCAGTCCATGGGGGCCGCTAACAGTCGGACGTGACTGAGCAACTTCACTTTCACTTTTCACTTTCATGCATTGGAGAAGGAAATGGCAACCCACTCCAGTGTTCTTGCCTGGAGAATCCCAGGATCGGGGGAGCCTGGTGGGCTGCCATCTATGGGGTTGCACAGAGTCGGACACGACTGAAGTGACTTAGCAGCAGCAGCAAGATAAATGAATGAAGGATAGTTTGCAGCAAAAATTTTTTAAAAAATAATTTCACCAACAGTGCACATGTGTTCCAGTTTCTCCATATCCTTGCTAACACTGGCTATTTTCTGGTTTTTGATAGTAGCCATCTTATGGGTGTGAGGTGATACTTGATTTCTGTTTTGATTTGCACTTCTGTGTGTCCTAGAGGGACATTCTTTCTGGGAAGTGAATAGGTGAGGTTGAAGAGCAGCCTACTGTGGTGAGTAGTAACTCTGCTTTCAACATCCATCCAGAGCATGATGGGAAATGACCAGATCCCCCACATTTGGGGGTTTTCCAGTTCCTCTACCCTATTATGCTCCTACTCAAGAGCTACAAAAACAGAAGGAACCAACCTGTTATGCTATTTTCTTTTTCTGGACAGAGCATCTGATGCCCTGGGTCTTTTTTTTTTTTTTCTGGGTCTTTTTTTTCCCCCCTAATGTAGTGAATGGGACAATGGAAAAGAAAACCTGTCTTTATTTCATGTCCCTTGGTCCCTTGACCTAGATACATCCAGAAATAGTACATTCTTTTCTTTCTTCGTCTTCTTTTCTTGGCCCCTTTAGTTTATCAGAGCCAAAGCCTCTTCTAAGAACACACCAATTTCTTACCTCTCCCCTTTGTTAAAAAAAAACGCTCACAACTCCTCTTGTTCATTATAATCATTCTTTTCACTCTTCCTCCAACTGGGTCACAATATGTAAAGGATCTTGGTATGTGCACCTAGGCAGAGGTAAGACAGAAAAGGAGGAAAAGGGGAACAAATACATAATGAACCCCTGCTGCTGCTGCTGCTAAGTCGCTTCAGTCGTGTCCGACTCTGTGTGACCCCATAGACGGCAGCCCACCAGGCTCCCCCGATCCTGGGATTCTCCAGGCAAGAACACTGGAGTGGGTTGCCATTTGCCATTTCCTTCTCCAGTGCATGAAAGTGAAACGTGAAAGTAAAGTCGCTCAGTCGTGTCTGACTCTTAGTGGCCCCGTGGACTGCAGCCCACCAGGCTCCTCCGTCCATGGGATTTTCCAGGCAAGAGTGCTGGAGTGGGGTGCCATTGCCTTCTCCTACAAGGTGCCAAATGTTCATTACTTTAAATGCTTTATTTAGTTATCAGGACAAAATGAGATCAGTACTATTGTTATTACCATTTTGCAGATAAGGAAATGGAGAGAGATGGTTTAAATAACTTGTTCAAGGAGACACAGATATTGAGAAAGCCAGAATTTAAGCCCAAAGCTCAGAAGAAAACTGTGGCTTTTTAGTCATTCCAGATTTCTTTCATTTCTATGGAGTTTACCTCTGCCTCATGTTCAAATTGATCGTGTTTCTATGGAGCTGTCATTGCTTTCTCTTATTTCTCTTACTTTGATAATTTGATTAATTAAGAAAGAAAGCTGAGCGCCCAAGAATTGATGCTTTTGAACTGTGGTATTGGAGAAGACTCTTGAGAGTCCCTTGGACAGCAAGGAAATCCAACCAGTCCATCCTAAAGGAAATCAGTCCTGAATATTCATTGGAAGGATTGATGCTGAAGCTGAAACTCCAATACTTTGGCCACCTGATGTGAAAAACTGACTCATGGGAAAAGACCCTGATGCTGGGAAAGATTGAAGGTGGGAAGAGAAGCGAATAACAGAGGATGAGATGGTTGCATGGCATCACCGACGCAATGGACATGAGTTTGCGTAAGCTCCAGGAGTTGGTGATGGACAGGGAAGCCTGGAGTGCTGCAGTCCATGGGGCCACAAAGAGTCGGACACGACTGAGAGACTGAACTAAACTGATCAACATTAATATAATATCTTACATTTATATAATAAAACCTTATAGTTTTTCAACACATTCCCTCATCTCATTCGCAGAAATAGCACAGGCATTAGGTTATATTGTTAATATTTTTGTATTTAGCTGCACCAGTTCCCAGTTGCAGCATGTGGGTTCTAGTCTGCTGTCCAGGAATCAATCCTGGGCTCCATGCTTTGGTAGCTTAGAGCCTTGAACACAGGTTAAATCCCTGATCCGGGAAGATTCCACACGCCACAGGGCAACTAAGCCTGTGTGCCACAAATACTGAGCCCACGTGCTGCAACTACTGAAGCCCACATGCCTAGAGCATGTGCTCCGAAACAAGGGAAACCACCACAGTGAGAATTCCACACACTGCAACAAAGAGTAGTCCCTGCTCACCACAACTAGAGAAAACCTGTACACAGCAGTGAAGATCCAGCACAACCATAAATATATATATATACCAGTTTGCATCTGCTCATCCCAAACTCCCCCACCCCACTGGCTATACAGTATTCTAGTTTAGGAATTTATTTTACTTGACCAGTTTCTTGTTGATGGATTCTGAAACTACTTCAAATTTTTTTATTGTCATAGAAATGATTGGGAATTCCCTGGTGGTCCAGTGGTTAGGACTCTGTGGTCTCATTGTGGAAGGCCCAGGGTTTAATCCCTAGTAGGGGAACTAAAATCCCATAAGCCTCACAATGCAATCCAAAAAAAAGGAAAAAAATATAACTCCAATTTAAAGATTAGGGAACTGAAGCGCCAAGAAGCTAAGAGATCCCTTTTTTCAAAATCCAAGTCTAGAACTAAGCTGCTCAGGCCAAACCCCAGACTTCTGACTCTTAAAACAATATTCTTTCCAACTAGACCACAGGGACTGGAGAAGGCAATGGCACCCCACTCCAGTACTCTTGCCTGGACAATCCCATGGATGGAGGGGCCTGGTGGGCTACAGTTCATGGGGTCGCTAGGAGTCAGACATGCCTGGGCGACTTCACTTTCACTTTTCACTTTCATGCATTGGAGAAGGAAATGGCAACCCACTCCAGTGTTCTTGCCTGGAGAATCCCAGGGACGGGGGAGCCTGGTGGGCTGCCGTCAATGGGGTCGCATAGAGTCGGACACGACTGAAGCGACTTAGCAGCAGCAGCAGCAGCAGACCACAGGGACAAAAAGCTGGAATTACTAACATAGGATATGCACTTGACAACTAAAAGTGAGAATTTCATTTTTGACTGCCCCATTTCTTAACAAGTTAAGCATGAGGACTTCCCTGGCTATCTAGTGGTTAAGATTCCATGCTTCCACTGCAGGGGACATGGGTTCGATCCCTGGTCAGGGAACTAAGATCCCACAAGCCATGAAGTGTGGCCAAAGGGGAAAAAAGAGAATTAAGCATAAATTTGCCACAAAACCCAGCCATCCCACTCCAATGTACTTACCCCAAAGAAATGAAAGTTTAGGTCCTTACAAATACTTGTACATGAATGTTCATAACGGGTTTTTGTTTTTTTAAGATTTATTTATTTTATTTTATTGGCTGTGGTGGGTCTTAATTGCTGTAAGCAGGCTTTCTCTAGTTGCAGTGAGCGAGGGCTACTCTTCATTGCGATGTTCAGGCTTCTCATTGCAGGGGCTTCTCGTGTTGTGGAGTACAGGCACGTGGACCCAGTAATTGTGGTCTTCAGGTTCTAGAGTCCTGGCTCAGCTGTGGAGCATGGGCTTAGTTGCTCCACAGCATGTGGGATCTTCCCAGACTTGGGATCAAACCGGTGCACCTTGCGTTGCAAGGAGGATTCTTAACCTCTGGACCACCAGGGAAACCCTCATAGTAGCTTTATTTGTAGTATTCAAATAATGGAAACAGCCTAGATGTTCATCCACAGGAAGAAGGATAAACAAGCTGTGATATAGCCATTCAATGGAATACTACTCAGCAACCGAAAGGAATGAACTATGGATACATACAACACGGATGAGTCTTGAAAATATTATATTGGGCAAAACCAGCCACATCCAGAGGAATATGTACTGCACGATGACACTCATATGAAGTTTGACAGGCACACTAAGCTGTGCTTTTGGAAAGAGAACAGTGAGGCCCTGCTCTCCTCACACATTTCTCACAAGCAGACCAGTCTGCGCGGGCCACGTGTCTGAAGGCCTCGCCCCGCCACCACCTGTGTGAAAGCTGAAAGGTTCCATGAGAAAGGAGACTTTGGGCAAAGTTAGACTTTCAAGGAGAAAAATAAAGGCTGTTTCCTGAATGAGGCAGTGGGGAGCCATTCTTGGAATGGTAGATTCTGGAAAACCTAGTTTGGATTTAAAAAGGCCGAGAAGGACTCCAGGGCTCCCTGCCTCAGAGATGCAATAGAATTTGACTGCCTCGCTCACCTTCAGTCTGTCTTCCTACCACAGAGCCTCTGAGACCACTTTAAAAACCATCCCAGCTCCTTCAGAAAAGTGACTCAGGTGCTCAGCTTATTAGGAACGTCAGAGGCGGCTGCTTGCAAAACAGGACAGCGTGAAACAAAACTGAAAGCCCTGCAGAGGAGCCCGAATACATCAAATACTTGTCTGTAACCACTTATGGCAGCCTATAGTAAAGGCATCTCCAAAAATCCAAAATACGGATTTTTGTTTGTTTGTTTGTTTGTTTTCCCCCTACAGAAATGTGCCTGCGTGTGACAGACGGAGAGACAGAGGCTGAGTGAATGATATGGATGAGGCCAAGAGAAGAAAGAGCAAGTGAATATTCCATTTCTTACCA
The DNA here is from genome assembly GCA_006410935.1 of Redunca redunca. Classification (NCBI taxonomy): domain Eukaryota; kingdom Metazoa; phylum Chordata; class Mammalia; order Artiodactyla; family Bovidae; genus Redunca; species Redunca redunca. The sequence continues at coordinate 135,530 of SJYQ01014005.1, read as the reverse complement.
GACTTGACATCCCCAAAAGGTAGTAGGGCCCATAAGCAGCACTCTCTCAATCTACACCTGTGTATATTCTTAAACTAGTGTTTCCCTAATTCCCTAGGCTACCTACATGAGAGGCACCTGAGGGAAGGGAGTTCATGTTAAAAATGTCAGTTGTTAGGTTCTGTTGTTCACTCGCTAAGTTGTGTCTGACTCTTTGCAACCCTATGGACTGCAGGACACCAGGCTTCCCTGTCCTTCACAATCTCCCAGAGTTTGCTCATATTCATGCCCATTGAGTCAGTGATGCTGTCTAACCATCTCATCCTCTCCTGCCCTCTTCTTCTTTTGCCTTCAATCTTTCCAGACCTCTGGAATTTAAGTCACTGTGTGGGATAGAGCCCAGGAATCACCAGGTGATTCTTCTGTACTAAAGCTGGACAATTATTACTTTAAACAAACACAGTGAGTTGTTTGTTAATGGTTTGCTCAATAGTTTAACTTGATTATAGGTTAACAAATTAACCTCTACATTTTCACTGGTATATCTGAATTACATCTATCTCAAGAAAAACAATTGTAAATTAATGAAGGAGCAAACAAACAAAAACACTGGATGACTGAAAATGTAAATCCATACAACCTTTCTGAAATTGTCAGGCGTGTACGTAAAAATCTTTCTAAATGCTTTGATTTCTATTTTCCAATTCTAGTCATATATCTAAAGGAAATAATTTAAATAGTAAGCCAAGAACTATGTATAAGAATGCTTATTTTGCCATTGTTCTTAACAATAGAAAATTGAAACCATTTAAATGTCTCACAACAGGAGATTGTTAAATAAGTTACCATAGTGCCATGTGATAAATGCAGACCGATACTTTCTGACATAGAAACATGTTTATAGTATATCATTGTTTGAGAAAGATTATGAAACATTTTATCATTTTTGCAAACAAAAAATTTGGAAGGATAAAATTTTAAAAATGTTAAGAGAAATTTTCTTTGGTTGGTAATGGTTACAGGTCACATACTTTTTTCTTCTTTGTAATGTTTCTAAATTGTTTTAAAATAATACACATTTTTATAATCAGAAAAAAGCAGTAAGTATGTATTTTGTTATTTATAATATTGTATTAGTATAACAGTGATTCAATAATTATATAGATTATGCTACATTTAACATTATACAAAATAATGGTTATATTTCCATGTGCTATGCAATATATCTTTGTTGTTTATTTGTTTTATACATAATGTTTTGTATCCCTTAGTCCCCTACCCCTAAGGCTGTATTCATTTTGAATAAAAGTGGGGAGGCCACTGAATTCTATGTCTGAGGAATGGAGTGAAGTCCCAGATCTACTGTTTTCTCTAAAATAGGGATGGTTAGCGGAATTTCCTGGCAGTCCAGTGGTTAGGACTCCATGCTGAGGGCCTGGGTTTGATCCCTGGTCAAAGAACTAACATTCTTCAAAATCCTCAAGGTCAGAAAATAAATAAATAAAATAAAATGGAGATGGCAATACCTTCTCTGTCTACCTCAGAGGGTAGTTGTGAGATAAAATGTGGAGATGTTTTGTAAACTATACAATGTTTTATAAACTAGTTTATTACTAAGTCTTGATTTTCACATAAGAGACACAAATTCAGCTATGCAAAGATTGGTTATTAAAGCAGAAAGGTAGACTTTTTTTTAAATGGCTTTTTACTTTTTATTATGGAAGTTATGAAACATATAACAGAAGAAGGCAGAATAATACAATGACCTACCATGTATACATCACCAGGCTTCAGTATTATCAATTTAAGAGGCAATTTGTTCTAGCTATACCTGCCTACCCACTCTTATTATTAACATAGTACTAGACATTAAACTGGCATTGGGCCTCTATAATTTTCATAGATATAAAAGAGTATTTCAGTTCTTAATTCCTCATCTGAAAAGAAAGAACTGTACACTTTAAAAGACAGATTGAATTTTATGGTGTTTGAAATGCATTTCAATTTTTTAAAAAGACAGGAATTAACTTATATATGACACAGCATAAATGGCATTTAGAAATTTCATTATGGGTAAATTCTCATCCATGTTGTTGCCATGACTTCAAGCTCTAAAGTGGCTACAAACCCTCCTTAAAACAATACAAAGCACTCACTAGGAAAAAAAAACTGGGGGGTTAACAGTGACAATAGTGTGTATAGTTATTGGAATTTGGGTGACATTTTTCTCCTCAATTTACATGAAAACCTTACCTCATTCTTTACATTAAAAATTTACATGAAAATCTATGATTCATAATATATACCACTTAATTTTAGAAACAAACAAACAAACAAACAGTGTCCAGACACAGTATTCTCCAGATTGTTCAGGCCTAGAAGGCATTCTACCAGAAATTCAATACCACCGCCAAGAGTTGATTTCAGGCTATTCCTAAATAAATAAACCTTGTACCCTAGCACCTCCCTCATAGTCAGTAACAGACCCAAATAAGACAGGGTAAATGAGGCACTTGGCATGATGCCCAGCACATAGTGGGTTATCAGTAACATCTCATGAGTAGTCTCTGTTCTTACAGAAGACCTTTTGGATGTATTATCATAGGTATGGTTTTCTCTCTGATGGATGAAGAAACTGACAGACTTAATGAGCATTGCTGAGGGCGTGGAACCAGAGGACTGCCCCTTCTGTCCTGGGAATGTGAAACTGGGACAACCACTTGGCACCACCAAGAGCTGTGTCTAGGAAAGTTGAAGAGGTGATTTCCCCTACGTTCCAGCAAGTCCATTTCTAGGTATGTGCCCTAGAAAATTCTTGCATGTGTGGTACAAAGACACAGTAATACTCTTCGCAACAACGTTTGTGACAGCAGAAATCTGGAAGCAATCTCAGGAAAATGGATTGATCAGTCGTGACGCAGTCATGAAATCAAACACCTACAGCAATTAAGTTGACTGAGCTAGCCATATGTAGCAACACAGGTCCATGAAGCCGAATGGAAAAAGTAGTGGGAGAACAATTCATACAACATAATATCACTGTTATAAGGCTTACAAACATGTGAAACAATAGTGTATCCTTTTTACGGATTCATATATGTCAACTTTAAAAAGTAATAAGTAGTAAATTTAGGATACTAGTTATCTCAAGAAAGAAAAAGAAAGAAATATAAATAGGGGAGGGATACCCAGGTGTCTATGTGTGTAATTGTTTCTGTAATATTTTACTTCTTTGAAAATACCTAAAGCAAGTATGGTATAGTGTTAGGATTTTGGGGTAAGGACTTGAATGTTCATCATATTTTTCTTTATACTTGTATGTACATATGCAGACAAGCAGAAAACATTGGTAGAATGCTTTACTATGTCACAGGCAGTGACACTGTTAGGTTCTTTACCTGTAGTAGCTAACTTAAGCATTTCAACAACCCTATGAGGTAATTATTGGGTTGACCAAAAAGAGAAATCCAAACGAACTTTTTTGGCCAATCTGTAGTATGATTACCCCCATTGTATAGAGGAGAAAACTAAGGCACAGAGGTTAGAAACTTGCCAGCTGCTACATATTTGGTGACAATATGGTGATCCTGGGATTTGAAGGGAGTCTGGTTTCAGAGCCTCATCTCTTAGCAACCAAACCCTACTGCCTCTTGAAACACTTCGCTGTTGTTTTTTTTTTTTTAAATAAAAGGGAGGTGGGACCAAGCAGAGAGGTAAATCCACATCACACAGGTCAGTGAAAAAGCAGTTCAACACTCTTTCCTGACCTTCTTTTGCTACTAAGAGGAAATGCTTCGATTTCCCACCAGGTCACATGGCAAAAGCCAGAGGGTCCTGCCCAGACCTAGAAACCATACACCATCACTACACAGTGGTAACACTAGAGTAAAGGCCATATTATCTGCGACCTGGAATGAAGAAGATAAATCAAACAGCAAATTCTTAGAGGATTCCCTTTTTTTTTTAGGTCATCAACATTTAAAACATTATTTATTTTATTTGGGGGTGTGCTATGTGTGCTGCGTCCTCTGCTGTGCCTTTGCACACGCTGTGCACACACTTTTCTCTAGCTGCAGCCAGCAGGCCTACTCTCTGGTTGCCTGTGGGCTTCTCATTGCGGTGGCTTCTCTTGTTGAGGAACACAGACTCTAGGGCGCGTGGGGTTCAGACGCTGTAGCTCAGTAGTTGCGGTTGCCCAGGCTTAGCTGCCCTGTGGCCTGTGGGATCTTAGCTCATGGACCAGGGACTGAACCTGTGTTCCCTGCGCTGGGAGGCAGATTCTTAACCCGTGGACCACCAGGGAAGTCCCTGAGAAGATTCTTCTGAGGCCTCAAGTCTCCAAGAAATTCTCCAGAAGTCAACACAAAACAGAATAATTAGTTCTATATGAGTGAAGAGGGCTTTTCGTTGGAGTCTAGCTAATAATCTCATGAATTCTGATTGTTGCTAAATTATTATTTGCATTTGAGAAGGCCCATTTGAATGGGGAAATTCCCAAATGAGTCATCATCTCACATAATTGAAATAAAAACTTACTCCTAACTCTCTTGGGTTACACAAGATCAACGTTAAGAGTAGATGGAAATCAGGCATATTGTTTGCCTCCAGACCTTTTGACAGCCTCCACCATCTCTCTGGGGTTGGTCAAAGGCCATGGTGCAGAGCTGGGTTTGTGAGTGATCACTGACGCCGCCTCCTGAGGTCCTCTGCAGCCCTGCCTCCATGTTCTGCATTCAGGCAGAGCATGGCTCAAAGGGTTGGGGAAACTGACAAGCTGAATGAGTGGTAGCAAACTTTGCTTAACTGAGAAAGTGAAAAGCTTTAGGAGAAAAGCCCGCTGAACATTTTTCAAATGGGTAATGTATTTTTGAATAATGGAGGATGTTTTCAGTCCTATCACATTTCTGAATTCTACAATTTCCTTTCCTTTTAGCAAGTTCTTGTGGGTGGCTCACCGTTCCATGAAAGAGTGAACACCCCAAGGGATAAAACCATTTTTGCATTTCCAGAGCAATTTCTTCTTCACAAAGAGGTTCCATATCCAATACGTCATTCGTTCTCCTGCTATTTGGGTCATCGGAGATAGGAACAATGGCAATAACAATAACATATTTGATATTGTTGAATGAAAGATCCCAGTCACAAAAGGTCACATAGTGTAGATTTCATTTATATGAAATATCCAGCATAGGCAAATCTGTGGCAGGGGGATTGTGCTGTGAAAATCCATAGGAATATAAAGTAGATTAGGGAGTCCCTGGTGGTCCAGTGGTTAGGACTCCACACTGACACTGCAGGGCATTTGATTCCTGGTCAGGGAACTAAGATCCCATGGTTTGGCCAAAAAAATATAAATAAATAAATAAATAAAATATAAATAAATAAAATAAAAATAGAGGTTGCCAGAGGCTGGGAGGAAGAGGTAATGGAGAGTGAGTGCTAATGTGTACAGGGTTCCTTTTGGGGTGATGGAAAAGTTCTAGTCGCACAGTCTTGTGAATACACGAAAAAGCCACTGAATTGTACACTTTAAAATGGTAAACTTTATGGAATGTGATTTTTCTCTTGATTTTTCTAAATCACAAAAGTGCTTACCACAGCTAAGTCAGGCCAAGAGCTCTGCCTAATCATCTCTCCTAATCATCTCAACAGGCTTACAAGATCCTCATTTTATAGATGAGGGCAGAGGCTTGGAGAGAGTATTAGTTCACAATAATGTGGCAAACACATAAAAACCGACCAAAATTCAGATTTCTGACCCTCACTTTCCAACTCAGACCTTTCACTGTCACTCAGAAATTCATGAAGATATCTCTGAATGTAACTCAGTTGATGGTATTTCCTCTGTGCCACTTTCTCAGTGACAGCTCTTTGCAGTGCTTTTTGCTTTTACCTCTTATGGTGCTTTTTTAAAATTTGCGGTTCGTTCTCCCAGGTTTTTGAGAATTAAACATAGCATTGCTTTTCCCCTGAAAGTCCTTAACTCTCTAAACCACCTTCCTTCTGATAAAAAGCAAAGTTTCATTTCTTAGCTTCTCTCCAGGGAAGTCCCTTAGGGTCACACAACCACAGTCGATTTTAAGCAAAGCTGTGATGTCTCTCCCCTCTACAGTCATTCTGCTTCAAGGACATGGTTACCCTTCCACGGGACAGCTCCCCAAGGATTTTTGTTTACTCTGACCTAAGAGGTCAGTTGGATGACAAGTGAGTTAGTCAAAACTGACTGACTCACTTTCCTTCCTTTTGAGAAGGAAAAGACACATACCAACAGTCTCTGTTATCCTCAAACATTCAGAATTCAAGGGCAGAGAGAGTTGAAGCGACTTTCCTATAGCCATGGAGCTCGGAGCAGACTAGAGCCTAAAATCCTAAAACTATGGCAGATTTCTCAAAAGGGTCTCAATCAAAAGAAACTGATATTTGTATAAGATATAAATTTAAGGCTTCCCTGGTGGCTCAGTGATAAACAATCTGTCTGCTAATGCAGGACACAGGTTTCATCCCCGACCCAGGAAGATCCCACAAGCCACCCAGCAGCTAAGCCCAGGCGCCACACATGCGGAAGTCCACTTGCCTAGAGCCTGTGCTCTGCAAGAAGAGTCCGCCAGGCTCCTCTATCCATGGGATTCTTCAGGCAAGAAGACTGGAGTGAGTTGCCATGCCCTCCTCTAGAAGATCTTCCCAACCCAGGGATCAAACCCACATCCCCTGTGACTCCTGAGTTACAGGAAGATTCTTTACCACTGAGCCAGCTCCTGCAATGCAGGAGACACAGGTTTGATTTCTGGGGTTGGGAAGATCCCCTAGAGAAAAAATGGTAGTCCAGTATTCTTGCCTGGGAAATCCCATGGACAGAGAAGCCTGGTGGGCTACGTCTCTGGAGTCGCAAAAGAGTCCAACATGACTTAACAACTAAACAACAACAACATATATATATATGACACTTTATGCATCTATACATACATATATATATATATAAAGTGTCATGGGACTTCCCTGGCGGTGCAGTGGTTAGGACTCCGTGCTTTCACTGCAGGGGCGTGGGTTCGATCTCTGGTCAGGGAACTCAGATATGGTGAGTGGCATGATGCAGCCATGAATAAATGCCTTCAAACTGTGGTGCTGGAGAACACTCTTGAGACTCCCTTGGACAGCAAGGATATCAAACCAATCAATCCTAAAGGAAATCAACCCTGAATATTCACTAGAAGGACTGATGCCGAAGCTGAAGCTCTAATATTCTGGCCACCTAACGCGAAGAACCAACTCACTGGAAAAGATCCTGATGCTGGAAAAGATTGAAGGCAGGAGGAGAAGGGGACGGATGGCAGAAGCCAAGATGGTTGGATGGCATCACTGACTCGATGGACATGAGCCTGAGCAAATTCCGGGAGACGGTGAAGGACAGGGAAGCCTGGCGTGCTGCAGTCCAGGGGGGTCGCAAAGAGTCAGACACGACTGAGCAGCTGAACAGCAACACCATGGCACAGCCAAGAAAACCCCGCCGAATTATCAGAGCAACAGGAAGAGGGCGATCCATCCTGTGTTTGGATGGTAACTATTAAGAACTGGAAAAATCAGTCCATAAAAGATGACCAGGGACTTCCCTGGTGGTCCAGCAGTTAAGACTCTATCCTTCCACTGCATGGGGGCACAGATTCCTGCATGTTGCAAGAGTCATGGCCAAAAAAAAAAGGCCAGACTTACTCTCCAGTAGAGAAGGACAATGAAGGAGAAAACTTTTCTCCTTAAAACATTGAATATTTTCCTCGTCCTTTCATGTTTTATTTCTCATAATTGAACTAGGGGCTGACATAGCACTAACCACCACTCCCCACTTGGCAAACCTCAGATTCCAACTCCCATCTAGCCATATCTGTGGTTTGTCTGTTAAGGGACTGGACTAAACATAATTTATACATGTACATTTACAAATAGAGACATATTACAGAGAGAAAAATAAATGATTTCAACACTTTTGATAGGAATCAGCACATTTAACAAAACTGTTGAAGGATGGCCAGCCCTGCACCTCATCTGCTATCAGATCTCTGAACCTCTAAGTGGTCCTGCCTTCCTTCTAGGGAAACATACCACATCTCAGTCCCGCGCTGAGCTGAAGCATTTATGGACAGTTGGGCTTCCCTGATGGCTCACATGGTAAAGAATCTGCCTGCCATGCAGGAGACCCAGGTTTGATTCCTGGGTTGGGAAGATCCCTGGGAGAAGGGAATGGCTACCCATTCCAGTATTCTCGCCTGGAGAATCCCATGACAGAGGAGCCTGGCGGGCTACTGCCCGTGGGGTTGCAGAGTCAGACATGACTGAGCGACTAATACTTTGTTTTCTCTTTAAAGTGCTACCTGGAAATACCTCCAAGGGTTATTTGCATTATAAAGGGGGACTTTAAGGTCATTCTGGACACAGCTATATCTGGGAAGAAGGGGAGTTTACAAAAACAGTTTGTATTTGAAATGATTGTCAGGTTCCCTAAACTTTCTAAAGGAAATTCCAAGAAGCCTAGAAGTTTTTAGGTAAACTGAAACTTACAATATGAAGCAAACCAAACCCTTCACTACACTCTCACACCACTATCTTACCTGAGCCTTAAGCTTCACAACAACCTGTGAGGTGGGCTGGTCACTGATCCTCTTCTCCAGACCGGGAGACCCCCAGGAAAGGGAAGCAGTTCCCACAGGGTTCAATAACTGGAAGTTGGAGGATTTAGAAATTCAAGTCACCTGACTCATGGTCCCATGACGCCTTCTTCTTCCAGAAAAGCCTTTTAAACTGACAGACTTTCAGGAGCCATCCTCCTAATCAACAGAGAGGATTAAGAGTCTTTACAGGTAGGTTTGCTTCTGGCAAATTCTTTCCCTTTTTTTTCTTCTTCTTCTTCTTCTTTTTTTTTCCCCAAGCTGCACAACTCATGGGATCTTAGTTCCCCAACCAGGGACTGAACCCCTGGCCCTCGGCGTGAAACACCGAGTTCTAACTGCTGGACCACCACCAGGGAACTCCCTTCTTACCATTTCTGTTTTCACTTAAGTCTCACTTCTGCATTGTCACTTTATGACCCTTCTGAAAGTGTTGGTGGTAATGCAAACCTCTACCACCACCTTTGATTTCAAATTTTCTTCCCACATTTATTTTCCTATCTGGTCATAGGTGGTAGTGGCAGCACCAAGAGGTGACTTGGGGAGAATTTTAGCCTCCCCACCCATCAACCTCTCCAAATAAACACACAGTTTAGGCTACCCCAGTGGCTCAGTGGTAAAGAATCCGCCTGCAATGCAGGAGCTGCAGGAGACGTGGGTTCAATCCCTGGGTCAGGAAGATCCCTTGGAAGGGGGCAACCCACCTCAGTATTCTTGCCTGGAGAATCCCATGGACAGAGGAGCCTGGCAGGCTACAGTCCATAAAGTGGTAAACAGTTGGGTGCAATTGAAGCAACTTAGCACACACACATAAGAAGAAAGAGTTCTAGGGAAATGCAACTTCACAGCAATTTCCTAATATCAGAGTCCTCGAGTTTCATCTCTCTGAAGAAATATCATTTACCTGAAATATAGAGTTAGTGCTGGGGTCCAGCCCTGGTGGAACCAGGGTGATTCGAAGGAGAGACAGAGTAGGTGAGGAAAAAACTTATTTGTTTATTAATATAAGATTAGATTAGGAAGAAATAGTGTAGTAGGAAAATTAAGTGGAGAAAAAAGGCTGAATAACTTGGCTTACAGGGAAGGCCAATAAAATCTCAGGACAAGAGAGTTGCACCATCTACGTTGGGCCACTGGTGCCCACTTAAATATCGAAGGGTACCCCGCCTTAGGCTCCCTTTCGCGCAGGTCTTAGAAGCCAGGACAAGTGAATAGACTTGGTGAGCCACCCCACTCCAGATGGGAATTCAGCCTGAAATTAGAGTAAAGAGGAGACACGGGGGAAACCAGTCCAGCGACTGTCCCCATCCTCTATTGTTCAGAAGGCCTTTTATACTTTTGATAAAACATGGGGATCAATGGGTAACACAAAGTTACGCAGCGTTAGCAACCCAGACTCTTATCAAAACCAGGCTTTTCTCTCTGCATACCTAATTGTATACACAAGTCTTAAGTGATTTACATCATCTTCTGGCCAAAAAGAGCCAATTAACATTTTACAGCTTTTTTTCTGATAAGGGTTTGTTAACTAGAAGACTTATTTGTGTTGATCTTCCCAAAGTCTGGTGCCACTCTCAGAAAGCACTAAATAAAGTTACATTCTTACATAGCAAAGATACAGGAATTTATAACAAGTAAAAGGAGTACAGTGATTTATAACAAAAGAAAAGTAATTAACTCAAAAGTCTAGTGTTGCTAACATCAAAACTACCATATATCTTTTTCCATATCCTGTTTACATTGATTAACATCCTCCCAGGTGCCTAAAAGATAAAGAATATGGAGGTCTGGTGGCAATCATTGAGTCAACAGTGAAAACCCATCACTGATATGATTTTTAACTCTCTAGAAAAGGCTTTGTATCTTTAAGATGCTTTTAAGCTTTGTGCCTCTCGAGGTTGGGGGGCTGTAAGCAATTCACAAGCTGTAAGAGGTCCAGGGGAATCTGTTAGGCAACCTAGAGAGCTATCAGAGGGGTTTTAACTGAAACATCCCTTTCAAATGCAGAAGACTAAAGCCCTGATTTGACTTTTTCCAGAGAATATTAGAAGAGTGGAAAAGCAGGCAGATTCTTATTTTTTGGGGGGTGGATGCTCAGGAAATTCCAGGGGGAAAACCTGAGGTCTGATTAGCCTTGCCATCAGAGCTCTGCCGCATGACCTTGTCACAGGTGGAATTCCTCACACTGGCTCCCAGCAAGTTAGGGATGCCCCTAGAATTGTACAAGAACGGAGACTTGCCTAATCTCCTTTGAAAGAGACTGCTACTTCTAAGAACTCCTATTAGAGAAATTCTGGGCCCAGTGAAGGATGATAAGTGGTAAGCAAATAGGACATCCCAAGATCTGACAGTTATCAGCAGAAAGGAGCCAAGTCATAAGGATGACTAACGTAATGGGGAAATGGACCCGGACTGTAGATTGAGACAGGTAAAGTTCAGAGTTCGGGAGTTAGCCAGCAAACAGCACAATTATGCAGGGCCTAACATTGATCCTAGCTGCAGGCTGATTAGACTTTGGTCTGGCATGGAGAAGAGAGGAGCTCTGAATCCCCTAACCACGAGCTGAGACACAGAGAAGTCCAGGGCTTTCTCATCACCACCAGAAATGCTGGGATGACTTCTCGCAAGAAGGAACAAAAGTTGCAGGGTGGACTGAAGTGGAGTTGGAGTTAAGTCACTCAGTCGTGTCAGACTCTTTGCGACCCCATAGACTGTAGTGTACCGGGCTTCTCTGTCCATGGGATTTTCCAGGCAACAGTACTGGAGTGGATTGCCATTTCCTTCTCCAGGGGATCTCCCCAACCCAGGGCTCGAACCCAGGTCTCCCGCATTGTAGACAGACGCTTTACCGTCTGAGCTACCAGGGAAGTCCATTTGTTTCAAATGGGTTCAAATTTTGATCTGGAGTCTTGAGTTTTTACTGTGTTTCAAATCTACTAGTTTATAAAAACCAAGAGAATTTAGACATCTACTAACCCCAAAGAAGATTAATTTCCCTACACCATCATGAATTACATTGTTAACTAAACTTGCTAAATTTCCTGACTCTGGTCACAGACCGGAAGATGAAACCACCCTCTGTGCTGGTGGGACAAAGGATGATTTGCTTGCGTGTAGGAAATGGAGTAAGGTCTATGCAAGTGGCATGTCCCAAATTTGGGGGCCAGATGTCCACTTCCAGACTGTTTCTTTGGAGCAGAAACGAAACGGTCATGTGTGATTCTGTGGAGGAGTCCATCCTACACCTGTTCATAGTCCCTGTGTTCTGTTTTCCATGTCACCAGGGGGCCCGGAGCATCCCCTAGCTGGCCTTTTTGGACAGGCCTTAGTTGGACCACCTTAAAGTACCGTGGCCTTGAGTGTGGCAACAGTTGTGAGCTCTGGACAGCTGTTATATCTGACCTCCCCTGGACACCACTTCTCCCTCTAAATTCCTGAGTAGAGAATAGACTTCTTAGCCAGCTTTGTTGGAAGTGTACCAGCACCTGTTGTTATGAGAGGGCCATCTCTGGGGGGCTCAGGGCAACCCCAGGGGGCTCAGGGTGCCAGCACTGCCCCAGGCCTCTGCCTTGAGGTATATTTTGCAAAATGACACTTTGTAACCCATTACTTTTCATGCTACATCCTGCCTGCTGGGCCGGGCTCCAAGGCCTTGATCTTTCTGACGAAACAAATCTACATTACACTTAGGGCAGAGAGCAAAGGGCAAATGGGCAGCACATGGAAAGGTTTGGCATGAATAATCCCCACCACTAACCAGGGAATTAATAGAACTAGCGCGATAAGAGACTTGGGAAGTTAATTGCTATCAAGAATAAGCATTTAAGGTTTACTATGAGCTGGGCACTATGCTGCACTTGTCATGTTCATTGTGTGCTTCATTTACTACAGCAGCCCTAGGTGGTATGGCTGTCTCTTTTTGATGAATGAGGAAACCTAGGATTTTAAATAAGCTGCTCAAGTTTACATAGTCAGAATGGCACAGCCAGAGCTGGGTGCAGTTATGGCTCGAGGGTTTAGTTGCCCCATGGCGTGTGAGATCTTTGCTCCCTGATCATGGATCAAACCTCTATCCCCTGCATTGGAAGGTGGATTCTTAACCACTGGTGCTGGTTTAGTTGCTAAGTCATGTCCGACTCTTGTGACCCCATGGACTGTACCTAGCCAGGCTCCTCTATCCATGGGATTTTCCAGGCAAAAATATTGGAATGGGTTCCCATTCTCTTCTCCAGAGTATCTTCCTGACCCAGGGACCAAACCACACCAGGGAAGTCCCTTAAAGTAATAATAATAAACAAGAGAGTTCTGATGCTCAGATTGTTCTCAGTTTAGCCAGTGGGGAGGTCTTGAAGGTTGGCTTGTGTTCTTTCGATAAATCTGATAAAATCAGATAGATTTGATAAATTTTTGGTAAATTTGATAGATTTGATACAATCTTTTGATAAATTCCCAATGTTCTTTGAACGCTTTCTCACTTTCTGGCACAAGAAGATATTTTAGGTTTATCTTATACATTCTTTGCAGAAGTCTGTTAACCAAGAAATCCTGGTGCCCCTTGTTGGAGAATGGTATTTGGAACCAAAGGTCTGGTTGCTATGTGTGCTTGTAACAACTGGTATGTCATTCCTTCTCTAGGCTTTCTCAGTGGACAAAGTCAGGATATATATTTAAAACTGTGAGTTCATACTGATATCCCCAAATCTAATCGATCTTCGCACGGAATGTTCTCCTTCTCCATTTTTGTAACTCCCTTTGCCCAACTGTGATATAAATGGCTCCCACTACCTTCATATAGCATATATAGCATATTATACACACACACACACACACACACACACATATATATATAGTGCTGTATTGTGCTTAGTCACTCAGCCATGTCTGACTCTTTGCGACCCCATGGACTATAGCCTGTCAGGCTCCCCCATCGTGTGTTTCTTTCAGGCAAGAATACTGGAGTGGGTAACCATTCCCTTCTCTGGGGGGATCTTCCTAACCCAGGGATCGAACCCAGGTCTCCTGCATTGCAGGCAGATTCTTTACCATCTGAGCCACCAGGGAAGCCCATATATTATGCTACTGGAGCCTAATCTACAAAGTATAGGTCAATTTTTATTTATAGGATTTTTTTGTGTGTGTGTGAGGGACAATGAGACATAGAAATCTCAAGTGCAAAATTTGATGAATTTTGACAAATACGTACATTTATGTAACTTTCACTCCTATCAAAACATAGAACATTTCCATCGCCTTAGCAATCTGACATCTCCAGACACAACCACACTTCTCATTTTAACCACCGTAAATTAGTTTTGCCTGTTCTAGATCTTCCTATAATTGAAACAAACTGCACACACTCTGTTGGGTCTGGTTTCTTTTTTTCAACGTAAAATTTGTATCTGTGAAGTTCATTTACATTGCTGTGCATTTCAGTAGTTAGTTCCTTTATATTATTGACTAACTTTCCATTGTATTAATTTAACTACTCTACTGGGATGGATATTTGAGGTTATTATGAATTACAATGTCTTTGAATAGTCTTGGTCAAGTCTTTGTATGGACATAGGTTTCATTTCTCTTGAGTGATTGCTTAGGATTGGAATTCTTGGGTCATAGAGTAGATGTATGTTTATAAGAAACCGCTGAATCTTTTTCCAGAGTGGTTGTACCATTTCTCACTCCTGCCATCAAAGAGTTCTAGTCACTCCATCCTAGCCAACATTTGGTATTCTCAGTTTTTTTAATTTTAACCATTATAGTGGGGTTTTGATGGTATCTCATAGTTTTAAATTGCATTTCTCTAATGAGTAAATTTTTGAGCATTTTTAAATGAGATTATCAGCATTTTGTATATTTTCTTTTGTGAGTGTCCAAGTTTTTCGCTCGTTAAAATTTTTTTGGTCTTTTTCTTATTGATTTGTAAGAGTTTTTTTTTTTAATTTTTTAATTAAAGGATAATTGCTTTACAGAATTTTGTTTTCTGTCAAACTTCAACATGAATCAGTCATAGGTATACATATATTCCCTCCCTCCTGAACTTCTCTCCCGTTTCCCTCCTCATCCCAGCCCTCTAGGTTGATACAGAGCCCCTGTTTGAGTTTCCTGAGACATACAGCAAATTCCCATTAGCTACGTATTCTACAAATGGTAATGTAAAGTTTCCATGTTACTCTCTCCATTCATGTAAGAGTTTTAAAATACATTCTTGATACTAGTCATTTGTGAAATAAACATTTTATGACTATATCCTTCTAGTCTATGGATTTCCTATTCCTTTTCTTAACTAAGTCTTATCAAGAGCAGAAGTTTTAAATTCTGATGAAGTCTATCCATTTTGTGGCCACACCCCAAGGCGTGTGGGAGTTTAGTTCTCCAGTCTGGGATTGAACCCAGGCCCTTGGCAGTGAGAGCAGAGTCTCCACTGGACCTCCAGGGAATTTCCTATCCAGTTTTTAAATGGATATTTGTTTTCTTCTCTTTAATTAATTAACTAATTTGCTTTTAGTTGCACTGGATCTTCACTGCTGTGCGAGGGCAAGTAGGGCTGCTCTTCACTGCGGTGCACAGGCTTCTCATTGCAGTGGCTTCTCTCGTTGCAGAGCACAGGCTCTTGGTGAAAGGGCTTCAATCACTGAAGCACTCAGGCTCAGTAGCTGGGTGTGCAGGCTGTAGAACGTGGGCTCACGTTGTGGCACAGGGGGTTAGCTGCCCCATGGGATGTGGACTCTTCGTAGACCATGGGTCACATCCACATCCCCTGCCTTGGTAGGCTGATTCTTACCCACTGCGCCAGCAAGGAAGTCCTGGCCTATTTGATTTTTGTGTCTGAAGAAATCTCTGCCTATTTCCAGGTTGTGAATCTCAGGTACATTAAATTAGTGCTGGAATCAAGTGAATACATTTTTTTTTTTCCTTCTTTAAACTCACAAGGTCAGTTGCCAAACAGATTTCTTTGGTGAGCGAATGAAGGATTTTAAAGGACTTCCAAGGGGTAAGGAAGAAGAGGATTTCTTCGGACTAAAAGTTCTTTTCTCAAGTTGAATGAGCTTCACGTGTAGGTTAGAGTTTAGGTTAGAGGATGGAGCCTAGGTTAGAGTCAACCAGACTGAATCACTTTGCGATCTGAGCAGATCCACCCCTTCTCACAATTGCGAGGATTTAGGGGAGTGAGTTCATTAGTGAGCCAGTTCTGGAGGCTGCATATTACGAGTCACTTCTTCAAGTGAAGAGTCTGCTGAAGAAGGCAGTTCTGAGGGCGTGGCTCTGGAGGCGGTCCCACAGGCAGCCAGTACACGTGGTGCGGTTCTCCCACTACATTGGTTTCTTTTCTTTTTAAAAATCATATTTAATTTTAAAAATTCATTAAGCTTCAAACTTCAAAATTTTGACAAAGTATAGTGAAATTACCTTTCCCACCTTTACCTTTCACAACAGATAACCACTCTTACTAGTTCCTTGCATCTCCTTTAAGAGATTTTTTAAATGCATTTACAAGATAATATAAATACATAGGATCTCTCTCCTTTTTTATAGAAATGCTACCTACTCTAAACACGGTTCAGTATCTTGCTTTTTTTCAAATAATATGTCTTGGAGAGTTTTCCATATCACTTCTTTTCATATCACACACAGATACTTCTCATTCTTTTCTATAGCTGCATAGTATTCCATGATGATGTCCAACGATTTATCTAACCAGGGCCTTGTTGATGGACATTTAACTTTTCAGATTTTTGCTCTTTCTTTCAAATACTGCTTCAATGAAAAACCTTGTATATACATCTTTTTCACACCTGTAACTATAACTGTTGGATAAATTCCTATGCTATATGTAAAAGTATATACATATGGGATTATGGTAGACACTGCCAAATTGCCCTCAGTAGCTATTGTTCCAATTTATATATATTGGTTGCATATATATATATCCTCCCCTTCAGGAGGGTATGGGAACCCAGTCCAGTATTCTTGTCTGATCCCAAGGGAAACAGGAGCCTGGTGGGCTACAGTCCATAGGGTTGCAAACAGTTGGATACAACTGTGTGACTAAGCACAGCACAAGATATGGTAGTTCCTATTTATCCATATTCATGCCTAAGCTAAGAGTTTCCCATCACTTGGGTTTTTACAAATCAACAAGTAATAAAAGGTATCAGAGTGGCACTTGATTTGAATTAATTAAAAAATTTTTGTATAATTTTGTTGTTGGTGTTCAGTTGCCCAGTCATGTCCGACTCTGCAACCCTATGGATTGCAGGACTCCAGCCTTCATTTCCTTCACCATCTCCCGAAGTTTGCCCAAGTTCACATCCATTGCTTTGGTGATGCTTTCTCATCTTCTGACGCCCTCTTCTCCTTCTGCCCTCGATCTTTCCCAGCATCAGGGACTTTTCCAGCGAGTCAGCTATGCACATCAGATTACCAAAATACTGGAGTTTCAACTTCAGCATCAGTCCTTCCAATGAGTATTCAGGGTTGATTTCCCTTAAAATTGACTGGTTTGATCTCCTTGTTTTCCAAGGGACTCTCAGGAGTCTTCTCCAGCACCATAGTTCAAAGGCATCAATTCTTCAAGACTGCCTTCTTTATGGTCCAGCTCTCACAACCGTTTATGTGACCACTGGGAAAATCATAGCCTTTATTATATGGACACTTGTCAACAAAGTAATATCTCAGCTTTTCATCACACTGTCTAGGTTTGTTAAAGCTTTCCTGCCCAGAAGCAAACATCTTCTGATTTCATGGCTGCAGTCACCATCCACAGTGATTTCAAAGCCCAAGAATAGGAAATCTGTCACTACTTCCACCTTTTCCCCCTCTATTTGCCATGAAGTAGTGGGGCTGGATGCCATGATCTTAGTTTTTTTAATATTCAATTTTAAGCTGGCTCTTTCACTCTCTTTCTTCATCCTCATCAAGAGGCTCTTTAGTTTCTCTTTGCTTTCTGCCATTAGAGTGGTATCATCTGCATATCTAAGGTTGTTGACGTTTCTCCCACTTATCTTGATTCCAACTTGTAACTCATCCAGCCCAGCATTTCTCATGATGTGCTCAGCATGCAGATTAAACAAACAGGGTGACAGCAGGCAGCCCTGTTGTACTCCTCTCTCAATCTTGAACCAGTCAGTTGTTCCATGCAGGGTTCTTACTGTTGCTTCTTGACTCACATACAGATTCCTCAGGAGACAGATAAGATGGTCTTGTATCCCCATCTCTTTAAGACCTTTCTACAGTTTATGATGTTCCACAAAGTCAAAGGCTTTGGTGTAGTCAATGAAACAGGGGTAGACGCTTTTCCCTAGCTTTCTCTATGATCAGTGAACGTTGGCAATTTGATCTCTGATTCCTCTTCCTTTTCTAAATCCAGCTTGGACATCTGGAAGTTCTTGGTTCGCATAATGCTGAAGCCTAGGATGCAAGTTTTTAAGCATGACCTTACTAGCACGGGAGATGAGTGCAATTGCCTGACAGTTAGCACGTTCTTTAGTACTACCCTTCTTGGAAATTAGGATGAGGATTGACCTTTTCCAGTCCTGTGGCCACTGCTAGGTCTTGCAGATTTGCTGACATATTGAATGTAATACCTTGATGGCATCATCCTTTAGGGTTTTGAATAGTTCTACTGGAATTCCATCACATCCACTAACTTTATTAACAGCAGTGCTTCCTAAGGCCCACTTGACTTCATTCTCCCCAGAATCTGGCTCCGGGTGGCTGACCACACCATTGGAGTCATGCAGTTCACCTGGAGCTTTTTTTGCACAGTTCTTCCATGTATTCTTCCCATCTCTTCCTGATCTCTCCAGTATCTACTAAGTCTCTACCATTTATGTCCTTTATTGTGCCCATCTTTAGGCAAAATGTTCCCTTGGTATCTCCAGTTTTCCTGAAGCGGTCTCTATTCTTTCCCCTTCTGTTGTTTTCTCCTAGTATCATACACAGTGAATTGAAGAAGATCTTTTTGTCTCACCATGCTGTTTTTTGGATATCTGCTTTTAGTTGGATACATCTTTCCCTTTCTCCTTTGCTTTTCACTTCTCTTCTTTCTCTAGCTATTTGTAAGGTCTCCTCAGATAACCACTTTGCCTTCTTGCTTTTCTTTTTCTTTGGGATGGTTTTGTTCACTGCTTCCTTTACAGTATTACGGACCTCCATCCACAGTTCTTCAGGCACACTGTTTACAAGTTCTAATCCCTTGAATGTATTCATTACCTGCACTGAATATTCATACAGGATTTGATTTAAGTCATACCTGACTGGCCTAATGGTTTTCCCTGCTTTCTTTAGTTTAATCCTGAATTTTTCTATGAGACGCTGATGATCTGAGCCACAGTCAGCTCCAGGTCCTGTTTTTCCTGACTGTATAGAGCTTCTCCACCTTCGGCTACAAAGAATGTAATCAATTTGATTTCAGTATTGGCCATTTGGTAATGTCCATGTGTAAAGTCGTCTTGTGTTGTTGAAAAAGTGTATTTGCTACAACCAGTGCATTCTCTTGGCAGAATTCAGTTAGCCTTTGCCCTGCTTCATTTTGTTTGCCAAGGCCAAACTTGGCCTGTTCCTCCAGGTTATCTCTTGACTTCCTACTTTTGCAGTTCAATCCCCAATGATGAATAAAACATCCTTTTTTGGTGTTAGTTCTAGGAAGTCTTCTAGGTCTTCATAGAACTGATCAACTTCAGTTTCTTCAGCATCAGTGGTAGGGGCATAGACTTGGATTACTGTGATGTTGAATGGCTTGCCTTGGAAACGAACCAAGATCATTTTGTCATTTCTGAGGTTGCACCCAAGTATTGCATTTCAGACTCTTTTGTTGATTATGAGGGTTACTCCAGTTCTTCTATGGGATTCTTGCCCACCATTGTAGATATTAAATATATTTAACAGTATAATTAAATTCACCCATTCCAGTCCATTTTAGTTCATTGATTCCTAAAATGTCCATGTTCACTCTTGCCATCTCCTGTTTGACCACGTCCAATTTACCTTGATTCACGGACCTAGCATTCCAGGTTCCTATGCAACACTGTCCTTTGCAGCATCAGATTTTACTTTCATCACTCGATACATCCACAGCTGAGAATCATTTCCTCTTTGACAAGCCACTTCATTCTTTCTGGGACTACTGGTAGTTCTGCTCTGCTCTTCCCCAGTAGCTTATGGGGGACTCAGCTTTTGGTCTCATATCTTTTAGTCCTTTTATACAGTTCATGAGGTTCTCACGGCAAGTATACTGGGGCAGTTTGCCACTCCTTCCTCCAGTGGATTCCGTTTCTATAACTTTGTCTCTCTCTCTCTATTTCGGGTTGTGCTCAGTCCTCACTGCTGCATGGGCTTTTCTCCACCTGCAGTGAGCAGGGGCTACTCTCTAGTTGGCTGCACCAGCTTCTCATCGCAGCGGTTTCTCTTGTTGTGGAGCACAGGCTCCCGGGCGCTCGGGCTTCAGCAGCTGTGGCTCCCAGGCTCTCCAGCACTGGCTCAGTAGTTATGGCACATGGGCTTAGTTGCTCCGCAGCATGGGGGATCTTCCCAGAGATATTGAACCCATGGCTCCTGCCCTGGCAGGCAAATTCTTTGCCACTGAGCCATCACGGAAGTCCTGAATTAATTTTATGAATGAGGATGAGTATTTTCTCTTATGTTTAAAGGATGTTTATATTTAGTTTCTATTTGTACTTTTCTACTGAGTTGATGGTCATTTAATTATTGTTCTATAGGAGCTTTTTATATATTATACTCAACATCTTTTTAAAAATCAGGTTTTCTGAAGTATAAATTACACACAATAAGGTTCACCTTTTAGTGGAGCTGTCCCTTTTATGTGGAAGGCCTTCTAGCTGGGGGTTTGACACACTTGGTGCTTTGAAGTACTTATTTGAATAAATCAGCACACACAAGCAGTGTGCTCAATGGAAAGAGCAGAAGCAGTGGACTCTGACCATCTGGATTCAAACCCTGTCTTTGCCATGTATTAAGTAGGTGTTTTGTTTGGAAAACATCACCTCTTTGGGTATCAGTTTCCTTAATACCCAAAATCTTCAAAATCAGATCCCATCAGATAATATAATCCCATCACACTGTTTAGTGATGACAGAGTCTAGGTGCTGAGTAAATATCAGCTTCCCCTTTCTCCAGTAAAAGCCAAGTCTCTAAAAACAACATGCCCAGGGGTGGCAGAATGGAGTGTGAGTGTGTCTGTGTGTGAGACTGAAGCATGCCCTTAGGTTCTGCTGGGGTATTAAGCCACAAAGAGGCCACTTATGCTTCTGTTTCCAGTTTTCCAGTTTGGCAGCCCGAGACTCAGAGCAAAGGCTTCCTGTGCTAATAAAATGGGCTCGCAGGGGAAACATCATATTTGTCTGAGGGAGGACATTCCACGAGTGAGTAATAACCCCATTTTAATGAGGAGCTACTCAGAATGACCCAGCCAAACCTGTTCTTCCGCCTTGGCGGTTAGAGCCTGACCCAGCTACCTCCTGATACCACGGCTCATTGTCCGACAGCCTTCAATTAATGAAGAGTTCAAAAAAAACAATATGTCTCTTGGGCCTAGGACTTTGGGCTTTTCTAGTCCCAGAAATGACCACTTTGTTTACCGTAAGGGAAGCAAGACAATCACAGAAGAATTAGTAGGTAATTATTTCTCTCTCACTCCCCCAGATGACAATGGGTGGATGGGGTCTGCTGCCATCCTGTAGCTGGCAGGTGGGCACCCTCACTGTCGTCCTAGTGTTGTTCTCACTTGCCCAGGATAGGTGGCAGAAACCTTGTCTCCACTAATCAGCCTTGGAAAGCAGGATTGCTTTCCAAGGCCTTGCTCACCTCCAGTTGATTTTGTTAGGGGGAGCACGCTGACTAAAACTGCCCACCGTGCCCAGGTACCATAGTAACCATTTGTGTTAGTTATTTTATGATAGAAGGTCCTGGTAAGGATCATGGAACTAACAAGCCACCACCAACCAGAATAATTTGGGAAAGGTCAAAAGGAGATGCCACATGTCCTACCACCTCCCAGAATCCTTCTTGTTGGCATCCACCCTGGCTGAGCAATGTGTGCACCACCAGGAAGGATCCTGAGTCGGAGTGAGTGGCCAGAGAAGACCTGGGAACTAATCCAATTACCATACGTGGCAGGGCAGTCTTCTGGGTTCCCATACCCTCCTGCTCTCTGCTTGGGTGCCCCTTTCCAATAACGTCTCTTGCTTTGTCAGCATGTATGTCCCCTTGGACAATTCATTTCTGAGTGTTTGACAAGAACTCCCTTTGGGGCCCTGGAAAGGGTCTCCCTTCCTGCAACAATTTCATTTCCAGAGTAGAGTGGGCTAAAGATAGGGTGAGATCCTCAGAAACTGCCCCTCCCAACAGTTGTATTTACACCTGTCTAGGGAGCCTGCTGTGAACTTCTGTAACTGGGGCCCTATGTTCTGCTGTTGTTTCCAAATAAAAGATCAAGTTTTATTGGAGCCAATTAAGCTGACTGTGCTCTTTTCTCCATGGGGTCCTGGTGTGCAATGGCTGCAAACAGCAGCTTCTTTGGTAGTGTATGTAGGCTGTTACCTGTATGGGTTGCCATTCATGATTAGCTACTGTCTGTAATCAGGCTCCAGGCAGGTAAGTGTGGTGCTTTTGGAAAGCTTAGGGCACAGTGGCCAGGGTCCACATTGGGCAAATCATAATGTCCATCCCCACCAAGCTGCAGAACAAGGAGCGTGTGACTGACGCCCTCCACAGTCAGTTCAGTGACTCAGTCATGTCTGACTCTTTGCCACCCCATGGACTGCGGCATGCCAGGCTTCCCTGTCCATCATCACCAACTCCCAGAGCTTGCTCAGACTCTTGTCCATTGAGTCAGTGATGCCATCCAACAATCTCATCCTCTGTCGTCCCCTTCTCCTACCTTCAATCTTTCCCAACATCAGGGTCTTTACCAAAGAGTCAGTTCTTTGCATCAGGTATTGGAGTTTCAGCTTCAGCATCAGTCCTTCCAATGAATATTCAGGACTGATTTCCTTTAGGATTGACTGGTTTGATCTCCACAGGCCATGTTCAAATTCCCTGACTGCCAGAAGACCTGAATCTCTAAGTGGGGACTTAGTAAATTTAAGGGGGATGAATTTGAAGACATGGCAGAAAAGTGGCTCATCCCAGGGGCTGTGGGGTCAAATACACCCCCAATCATAGCCCCCTGCAAGGATGGGGGCCCTGCACTCCTGATAACCTTGGTGCTGTCCCCTCCTTACTCACGTCCACCAATAAATCCTAACTTCTTGTCCAAAAAAAGAAATCAAGTTGTAGCTTTCTGAGTCCACTTAACTATAATGAGGTCTCAGTTCAAAGAGAAGTTAAGGGGCAAGGCCACAAGGGTAGAGCTTCCCCAGTGAGGCATCTATGAATGCACAGCACAAAGTGCACAGGCAAGCCCAACTTCCGGGCTCAGTCTTTCCCCTGCACTTCGGGGCCCTGAAGTCTGGCAGTGGAACAAAGAATTGCAGGTTGTAAAGAGTGCCTAGAAGGAGACTCGGCAGCCAGTGAGGGTTGCAAGGTAAGGTTGAGGTCTTACTGGAGGGAGAGGGAAAATGCCTCCGAGTTCCACAGGTCATCTCTTATGTGACTCAGAAGTGGCCTGGAAGGATTTCTGGATGTGGAATTCATGAGCTCTGGAGTTTTAGTACCCTTTCTTATTACTGACAGTGCCAACATTATCCATCAGTTGCTGTAGGCTTACCATGTACTCAGCACTTTATGAAAATTATCTCATTCACGCCTCACAGCCACAACCCTAGGAAGTAGGTACTATTACTGTCCCCGATTTACAGATGAGGAAGTGGAGACAAAGAAAGGTCAAGCAATTTCCCCAAAGTCAAAGCAATAAGCAATTTGGATTTAGAAGCTGTGTTCATTACCAATACACCATACTACTTCTTCATGAATATTCGTATATCATATAATGCTATAATTATCTGTTGAAGTCTTATCTCCTACTTTAAACTTGATGGTGGCACAGTGTGTTATTTATTTTCTCATTGACAGTGGACAATACAGACGTGAACACCAAGTGAGTGCTCACCAAATGTTTCTTGAATAAATACTGAATAACTGAATATTACCTTCTGTGCCTTAGCATGGGGAGTGGGGGAGTGGGGAGGGCAGGCATAGGTTGCTAAGGCACATGACTCTAGTCCTCTGGTAGTGAAAGTGGAAATTACCACCTTAAACTGGCATTTTCTTTGATGTGGGCTTTGCAAACTGGCCTAGATATGACTAACAGTGGCAGCTGTACATACCATTCTTGGCCCAGAATGCTTCCTCGCACTTCTTTGGAAACAGTATTCCTCCAGCTCTTGAATCTTCCTCCCTCACTCCCTGAAGTTTGAGTGGCACTGTTATTCATTTATTCATGGCTATGCTGGGTCTTGGATGCTGCATAAGGGCTTTCTCTAGTTGTGGCGAGTGGGGGCTACCCTTCGTTATGGTCTGTAGGCTTCTCATCACGGTGGCTACTCTTGTTGTAGGGCACAGGCTCTAGAGCATGTGGGCTTTAGTAGTTCAAACTTATAAAAGCAAAGCTCCTTAACCCAGTAATTCCAGTTCGAGAAATTTATCCTACAAATATATTTGGATATGTGGCATTTAACCATGTACGGCAGCATCCTATAACAGAGAGACAGGAAACAATTTATGTTCATCAATTTGTTGTTGTTCAGTCACGAAGTTATATCTGGCTCTTTGTGACCTCATGGACTGCAGTCTGCCAGGTTCCTCTGTCCTTCACTATCTCCTGGAGTTTGCTCAAATTCATGTCCATTGAGTTGGTGATGCTATTTAACCATCTCATCCTCTGCCACCCCCCTTTACCTATTGCCTACAATCTCTCCCAGCATCAGGTTCATTTCCAGTGAGACAGCTCTTCGCATCAGGTGGCCAAAGTATTGGAGCTTCAGCTTCAGCATCAGTCTTTCCAATGCATATTCAGTGTTGATTTCCTTTAGGATTGACTGGTTTGATCTCCCTGCAGTCCAAGGGACACTCAAGAGTCTTCTCCTGCACTGCAATTCGAAAGCATCCATTCTTCGGCGCTCAGCCTTCTTTATGGTCCAGCTCTCACATCCGTACATAACCAATGGAGAAACCATAGCTTTGACTATATGGACTTTTGTTGGCAAAGTGATGTCTGCTTTTTAATATGCTGTCTAGGTTTGTCACACCTTTCCTTCCAAGGAGGAAACATCTTTAATTTCTTGGCTGCAGTCACTGTCCACAGTGATTTTGGAGCCCAAGAAAATAAAATATTCATCAATAGAAGATTTAATAAATTGAGGTACATTCATCCAATGAAATACTACGTCTGTGCTCAGTCAGTTCATTAGTGGTCAACTCTTTGAAGCCCCATGGGCTGTATAGCCCACTAGGCTCCTCTGTCCATGTGATTCTCCAGGTAAGAATACCAGAGTGGATGCCATATCCTCTTCACAATGAAATATTGTGCATTTAGAAAATAGAAACAGGAAACATACTTTATGTTTGCACATGCATAGTCTCTGGAAGGACATGCAAGAAACTGGTAAGAGGGGTGTGCTTGGGGAATATACTCTTCTGTGGTTTTCTAATTTTGCACCATATGGTGGCTCAAACTGTAAAGAATTTGCCTGCAATGCAGGAGACCCAGGTTCAATCCCTAGGTCAGGAAGATCCCTTGGAGAAGGAAATGGGAACCCACTCCAGGACTCTTGCTTAGAGAATTCCATGGACAGAGGAGCATAGCAGGCTACAGTCCATGCAATTGCAAAGAGTCAAACACAACTGAGTAACTAACTTTAACTTTCATATTATTACCTATTCAAAATTAAATAAGTAAAATTCATTTTAAGTGTGAAATAACCTTAAGAAAAGTTGAAAAACATGGATGCATTATAAAGTAGATTGCAAACATTGTGAGTTTTTAGAATATCCCAAAAAGTGTTCTAAGGCATTTCAAGCTCACTTGGGATTTTCACCAAAGATCTAGGGGAATGAGGGTAACAAATAAGCTCTCTTAGTTGCCTGTGACACACAGAGGAAAAGTGTGCAAAGCAATCCTTTACAAGATGGTAGGGCCATAGGCAAGCTATGAGGGAGATAACCCCTTGGAACTAAGAGCTGATAGTTGGAAAAGAATTTCCAGACACAGAGTATTTCAGAAAGGAGCGAGCTTATTGAGAGCAGCGAGTGGAGATAACGTGGATACTTCAAGCACAGCGGGCCGACCTCTTGACAGACCAGGGAGAGTCGAAGGGACACTGTTAGAACAGTGGGCTGGCTCAAGGGAGAGTCGACGCTTTTCTCAGACTGGTAGCCCACTTTTATAGTCTCAAGACAGAAAATTCTGACTGGAAGGGTGGCATTATGTTAGGGTGCCATAGGGTGAGTACTGGGATAGGCATTTTTGCCTAATATGGGGTCAAGGAGCTGGCTATTAAAGATCAGGGGCGCTTTTGGCAATGGTTACAGTGGGGTTGTCAGTTCCGTAAATGACCTTGGAGATGGGGTCCAGATCTGTGGCCTTGGTGCAAGGCCTCAAACCTGTGATCTTGGGATAGGACTCCACAGTAAGGTTATCCTCTGAGTTCTGAAAGAGATCACTCTAAGTATTTATCTTTTGGATATTGACTTGTTTGCTGTGTCAGGTCTTAGTTTCGGTGTGTGAGTTCTAGAGCACAGGGGGTCAGTAACTGTGGCTCCCGAGCTCTCTAGTTGTGGCATACAGGCTTCACTGGATGTGGAATCTTAGTTCCCCAACCAGGGATTGAACCCATTGGTTCATTGGAATAATGAACCAATGAACCAATGGAATAATCCATTGGAAGGTGGATTATTAACCGCTGGAACACCAGGGAAGTTTCAACTCTAGTATTTAAAACTGAGAATTAGTTTGTGTAGATGTTGGCAGGGATAAAAAGTGAAACAGAGAACAGTGAAGTAACTCAAAGATGAACAATAGCAAGCAGTTACTGCCTCCCTTAAACTGAGAGGCAGAAGAAGGTCATGGTGTCATCACAGGGCTGGGATCATCTGCTAAAAGTTGGAGCCAGAGAGATAGGAGGAGAGAGCTTGAGGTTTTGGGGTGGGGATGGATCCTTTGTTTGGGGACAGGATGAGGGTGGGGATACTCTGGTTTCTTCCTTGATCCATCCAATCTCCAGAAGTGTCTACCATTAATGGGGCCCAGCAACTCAGTGTGGTGCCCAGTCAGCCCAGGAGTCCAGGACATGTAGCCTTTCCTTATGTAGTTGGCCCCCCGCTGCCATACTGAAAAGAGCTGAGGAAGATGAGGAATGGATTTAAGGGTAAAACTGGCCCACAATCAGGACAGAGAGGAAGGAAGAAAAAAATCAAAACATAACTCACGAACCTTTCCCTTCAAGAATAATCAACTCAGGCTGTCTGGATGAAGGTGGGTTAGTAGCACTGTAACATTAAAGCCCAGATAGTTTCCCCAAAATGTTCTTTATAGCTGGTTTGTCCAAACTAAGATCTAACCCTGGACCACACACTACATCTGGTTGCTATGTCTCTCAAAAATATTTTAATGTAGAAAGACACATTTTTTTTTTTAAACTTAAAAAGGCCAGTTGTTTTATAGAATGTACCACCTTCTGAATCTGTTCACTGCCTTTTGCTTTCCTTTAGATCCTCTTGCTTATCCTATTTCATATTTTATTAGATCCAGGTTAAATATTTTTGGTAAAAATATATCATAGTTGATGGTGTCTATCAATGTTAGCCTCTGATCAGGAAACACATAATAGTTGATTGTTCCACACTAATGACGGTAAAATGAGGCACTGTACTGGGGGCGGTGAAAGCCTGATAACTTCATCGAGCAGTTAACTTCTAAGACCAGAAAATAAATTTTGTGGTATATTTAACCTTGTTAAAGCTCAGTTTCCTCGTCTGAAATATGAACAACAGTGTTGTTGAATAGATTAAATAAGTAGTGCATTTAAACTGTGAATGAAAAATGTTGCTTGCCATATCAACAAACAAAAGATGTGCCATCAAGCCAGCAGCCACTGCAGGCACTCTCAGTGCGCACACTGAGTGGATTCAGGGTGGAGAAAGGCAGGCTACTGGCCCTAGATAGTTAAGATGCATATCAGAGGAATAATTTCAATATGTCCAGACTCTTGGCTCTTTCCATACATAGAAAAGTGATGAATTCATTAACTTGAGATGTCTGGTTTTCTTTAATTACTTTTGATTTTTTTTCTTTGCAAAACTCCTATATATTCTGGCTCCTCTCTTACCTGTTCCAAGCAGTCCCTCAGAGGCTGTCTTCTGGGTTTAAGCTCTCAGTTTTGTCCAATAAATTAAACATAACTCTCAACTTTAAGGCTCTGCTTTTTTTTTTTTCAGTCAACAAAAGCACCTAGGACATAGTCAACTTTCAAATAAAGCACCAATTATTATTATTTTGGTTGCAACTGCACCATTGATGAATATGGAGCAAAGGAAGCAAGAGCTCCTTTCAGTTCCTAACACTATTTCCCTTTTCTGAAAGAAGGGTCAGGTCATTTCGGAGTCTGATACACCAGGCAGAAAGTTTTGCCTTGTTATTATAACAGGTTATACCTATGGACAAGCTTTTTTTTTTTTTCTTGCCAGATACTTGGCTCAGTTCTCCTACCAGGAACTGAACCTGGGCCATGGTAATGAAAGCCCAGAATCCTAACCACTAGGCCACTAGGGAATTCCCAGGACAAGGGACTTTTTTTTTTTTTTGGTTTCCCAGTGCATACCAGAAAAACCTGCTAGACAATTTCTAAGAGTTGCAACACTAGATAAGTGACTTCTAATAGTTTCCTCCTATGTAAAGATAACTTTCATTAGTGGAGGGCTTAGTATGCACATTGTAATGAATTCTGTACAAACATTTCCGCATCTAATTCATCCTGACTCCACAAGTAACAACTGTTATCCATATTTTGCAGATGAGGAAATTAAGGTTCAGAAAGTATAATAAGTATACTTATATGCTACTGCATTACAAGTAGCATATGCAGTATAGCTAAGAAGCAGAGACCGGATTTGAAACCGGGGTTAATGAGCTCACAAAGAGACGGTATGTAAACCGGCTTCCGCCTGGGTTTCTTGTTTTATGTAAACCGGCTTCCGCCTGGGTTTCTTGTTTTAAGAAACCTATCATTTCTCAGTTGTCATTTTGTCAGGAAGTTTTCTCTGTCTTATTCCAAACTGGGCTCTTTCGTGCTTCATTCCCTCCCTCCCTTATTGTATTGCAACTTGGCCCCATCTAACCCACCACCTACTAACTTTATGGTCTTCCCCAACTCGAATATCAACTCCACGAGGGCAAGGATCTTTGCCTATTTTGTTCACTGCTGTCTTCTCAGCATTTATACCAGAGTGAACATACTTCCGGGAGGATAGAGAATGTCGGCTTCGAGACCGACCACTGAACGTCGCCGCGACTCTCGGTACTCCCGCTTTCAGCTCATCTAGGTGAAGAAATGAGCAGGACAAGCCCCGCCCCTCTGCCCGCCCACGACGCTGTTACCGCCTGCGCAACGCAGCTGAAGGATTGGATGACTGGGATTGGATTTCTGAAGTCGCGTTTGACTCGTCATTTCCGCTGCGTCGGCGCTGACTGAGCGCGTCACTTCCAGGCGGCGCGGCACGGAGTTGCCAACGGCCTGTGGAGCAACATGCCTAAGTGAGTGGGGGCCTGTATTTGGGTGTTCGCGGCTTCGGTTACTAATTGTCTCCCTGCGAGAGAACACAGAGCGGGTTCTGGTTCCGGTAGCCTCTGGGGGAGCGAGCGGGTCAGGGGAAGGAAGGACGACCCGGATTTCTCGTTACTCCTTTTCGAGTGCGGAGGTGGAATCCGCAGAGGTAGCCAAAAAGCTTGACTTGTGTCAGGATGTTTTGTTTGATATCTTCATATCGTGAATACGTCTTTTAGTTTATTTTATATTTCAGCTTCAGTGATTAGCAGCTCGGATGGGCATCTATTAACTGGTTGTCATCTTCTCTTTTTTTCTCTACCCCCCTCCTTTTTCCAGATTTTATTGTGATTACTGCGACACATACCTCACCCATGATTCTGTAAGTAGCGGTTCTTTTCATTTTCAAAAACACGTAGGCCTGCCATTTGCAACAACGTGGATGGACTTAGTATTATGCTTAGTGAAATAAGGTTGTCAAAGAAACATACTCTATGTTATCACTTATACGTGGAACCAAAAAAATAAAGCCAAACGGAAGTATATAACAAAACAAACAGACTCACTGATATAGAGAAAAACTAGTGGTTACCAGTAAGCAGAGAGAGAAGTGGGGGGAGGCAAGGTAAGGTAAGGATAAGAGATTAAGAGTTTTAAACTACTATGTATAAAATAGATAATTGTACAACTCAAGGGAAATAACAAAGCCATTATTTTGTAACTTTAAATTTATTTGTAAATTGTATGGCCTGTGAATTATAGCTCAATAAAACTGTTACTTTTTTTTTTTTTAATAAAAGGAAACCTAAGCAAAGCCTTGTATGTAATAAATAAGATTTTTTAAAAATTTTGTAATTTCTGCTTTTCATCTCGCTAAGGTTTGAGGGCTACTGCTTGAAGAAACTACTTGGGATGTTTGTTTTTCCACCCTTCCTGTAACTGTATTTATAATTCAAAGTTAATCTTCCATCAGTCAGTGTTTTCAGTGGAGACCCCAAATAATAAAAGCTTTAGCAAGTTTAAAGATGAAGAAAAAAGTCTGTGACAAGTAAAAACTCTAGGAAAATGTCCTGAGGTTCTAACATTTGTTTGTGTCAAGGCTCTCAAGTGTTTGACTGACTAAATTGGAAAGAAATGCCTACATTTTGCGGAGAGTATTTTGATTAAAAAATAATTAACAGATAACAACAACAACTAAGATTGACTATTATGTGTCAGGCAGTGTTCCGAATGCTTTACAGTATCATTTTGTTTAATGTTCATGATAATCCTATGAAGTTAGTATTATCTCCCATTTTACAGAGAGGGAAACTGAGGTAGCCTGGATAAGTAACTGGATGTTACAAAACCATTAAGTTGTGTAGAGGTGGAAGATGAGCCAAGCAGTCTAACTCCAAAGCTTCTATGCCAGCAGCTCTCAAATTTTTTGTTTCACAGTCCCTTTACACGCTTAGAAATTACTGGATGGTAGGTTAAATCATTTTTCTCTATTAAAATTTCCTGTATTTAAAGTTACTTAAAAATACTAATTCATTTACGGTAATGATAACAGAAATAACACTTTAAAGGTGAAAAATAGCTATTTTCCAAAACAAAAAATTTAGTGTGAAAAATGGCATGAACTTTTTGGACTCTTCTGTAACATCTGACTTAATTGTCTTCTACTTTAAATCTAAATCTGTCGCATCTTGTTTTGGTTGAAGTATATGAAGAATCGAACCTCACATGTATGTAGGATCTAGAAGTACTTTAATATCGTTTTGAGACATTCGTGGATATTCTTTAATATTGTATCATTGCACCAAAACTCAACACATAGTTGCAGTGTGGAATCTAAACCATGTAAGTGGTCTTAACTTAAAACTCACAGGTCTGTCTTGCATTTTGAATGGTGTCTGTGAGCCACACCTTGAGAACTGCAGCTCTCAACTTTTTTAATCAGAGACCTGATTAAACCAGAATTCAGTCATGATGTCATCATGAATAGTAGCTGCAAGAAGTTAACTGATTTCTCTGTTGTCACTTCATTTGGAATTCTAACATATGGTCAGCTATAATTCAGCATTAATAGATTTATGGA
This sequence comes from Redunca redunca, assembly GCA_006410935.1. Lineage (NCBI taxonomy): Eukaryota > Metazoa > Chordata > Mammalia > Artiodactyla > Bovidae > Redunca > Redunca redunca. Next base: position 104,097 of record SJYQ01014005.1, on the reverse strand, counting down.
ATATGTATTTCTTCCTCCTAAAGAAATAGTAGTTGTAAATATTATATTATTACACATTGGAGGAGACCTCTCAGTCATTTGGTATTAGTAGTAGCTTGCCTACAGAGCTCTGTCTTTTTTATTTTGTGTCCCTAACCCCCTCTCTAAGTCAAACCCTTTGTCATAATTTTCTGAAGTTTGTGTGGGAGGCTGTGCCTTTCTACCCTTTTCCAGTACTGTTTTGTCATATACCCACTCTGCTTGCTAATGCTAGAATTCAGAGACTGGAAAAGTCTCTCTTTATAATAAATATCCCTTTATAAGACATACCAGGAATCCCTGTAATACTGTTTTTCTAACAAGATACCTTGTGAAAATAAGTTTCCACAGTGACTGAAGCAGTCCCTGTGGTGGACTTTGAAATGTATAGAAGATTCAGTGCTCTAACTTTTTGCTGGTTCTTAGGCATGATTTTGTTATTATGCTTAAGGCATCATTGTGGTATTAGTGTAAGCAGTGACTGGGAGACAGGGAATGGTATTAATATTTTGAGATGTACACCAGTTTCTGAGATACACACAGCTTCTGCTCCCATGACAGGGGTCATATCTGCTACAGCTGAAGCAGTCATGTGAAGAGAGGTAAGAGGGAGGAAGGCAGTCATGAGGTGCATCTGAATGTGATCTGGATTCCAGGCCTTGGTTTGCTACTTACCATGTGTTTTGAGACACATCCTTAGGCATAAATAGAAGATGATAACCTTGTGATTTTTAAAATCAATTTTATTGAATTACGTATATTCAGTTAAATGCATATATTTTAAGTGTACAGTTTGATGATTTGTCAGATGATTACAGCTTGCTGTATGCATCCAGACACAGAACATTTCTGTCACTCCAGAAGGTTCTCCTGTGCTTTTCTGTAGTGAGTCCCTGTGCACCCCGACCCTGACTGATCTGGCTTTTATGACTAAAGATCATTATTACTGATTTTAAACTTTATATGAATGGAGGCTTATATACTCTGTATGTTTGATTTCTTTTGCTCAGCATGGTTTTGAGATTTGTCTGTATTGCATATATCAGCAATTAATTCTTTCTGATTAGTATTTCTCTGTATTGTGCACATGTGGTCTTATGGAGACTGAGGCACTACTTGTAAAGTACGAAGCATGGTGTCTGGGACGTAGTAAAAAATAAATGTTAACCTAAGACAAAAGGTTAAGTATGTGAAGTTTATCTTATGTCAGTTTTATCTCAATAAAACTGTTATATGAGCTAAAGGTCTGCAAGGGATTCACATAAGTCTATATTCTAGACCTATGGTCCTTTAAAAGACCATATTTCCATAAACTGTTACTTAAATGTATGTAAGCTATATTGTTTTTCCATAGAATAACCTAAGAAAGGGCACTAACATGATACTGTGTTTTAGATCAGTGGATTGCAAACTTTCTTCACATGCCAGATTGTAATTATTTTAGGTTTGTGGGCCATATAGTCTTTGCTGCAGTTACTCAACTCTGCTGTTACAGAAAGAAGATGTAGACTATCCATAAACAAACAAACACTGCTGTGTTTCAGTACTTCTTTTCCACAAAATCAGGTGGCTGGCCCATGGGCCATAGTTTTCTGACCCCTGGTTTAGATAATAAATACAGTAGGTAAATTACCACAGTACATCACTGGAAAATGTTTTTAGTGATGCTTTGAAACCCTGCTAAAGGTAGCGAGGCTACTTACAAAAAGGTAACACTTCAGAAAATTTCTGGTTTTGGATTATTTGTTTCTTTAACTGATAACTACCTTTTTGTTTTACAGCCATCTGTGAGAAAGACCCACTGCAGTGGTAGGAAGCACAAAGAGAATGTGAAAGACTACTATCAGAAATGGATGGAAGAGCAGGCTCAGAGCCTGATTGACAAAACAAGTACGTTGCGGTTTCCTGTTCTGGTGGGGTAGAATGGTCCCATTCTTTCTCGTCCCTCTGTCTCTGTTGTTTTTCAGAGAAGCAGCTCATTCTGAATGATAAATAGGATCATTCTGATGGGCTGAATGAAAGAAGTGGAAAGTCATTGGTTTCTTGGGGATATAGGAAAACATTAATTTTTGAGGTTAGAGCAATCAGATATTGGTTAGACTAGGAAGTTGGGTAGAGAAGAATGAGTTGTCTAATGTTTCTGTTGATGTGGACCAGATTTTGTAGCAAATTTATAACCTCCTTTATTGTGATTTGTAATTTTTAGATTGGTTTTCCTGTTACAGTAGGAAAAGGTAGGGGTGAGTTTGTAGATCTCTTTGAAGAGTTTGAGAGACTTATTCTTCCTGTGCTGACAAAGATAACTGGTCACAAAGGAAGTAACTGATATGACAGAATAGTCTGAAGATGTTTTGGACTCTGGCCGTACATGCTATACTCATTTTGTTTAATTAGGAACATTTTTGTTGTTTGGGGTGGTAAGGTACAAAGCACTGCCAGACAGAGATACTGTATTTTTATGTTTGGTCATCCTAATATATCTGAAACATGGCCTTTTCTAATTGTTCATTGTACCCACTGCTGGCAGGCAAATGTGGACTTCGATCATGGTGTTTTTTGTTTTGTTTTGTTTTTTAAGTAAGACTGTCATGAAAAATTTTAAGCTCAGAAGAAGGAGAACTTTAAAGAAAGAACCTCCTGTGACTGCCACGCGTGTATCTTTCAGCTGCAGGGTTGTCTTGTTTATACCAAAGTTATCTAACTTAGCACTGTTGATATTTGGGGCCTTGATAATTCTTTGTCAGGGGCTGTTCATGTGCTATAGGCTGTTGAGCAGCAACTCTGACCTATACCCACTAGGTGCCTGTAGCTCCTAATATCTCCATGCACTGCCTCGTGTCTGTACAGGGACAAAATTGCCTCTTGTTGAGAGCCACCAGATACCTTCATCTACTTCCTTCCCCCTCCTAGATTGTTAAGGGGCGAATCTCAGAAATTATCTCATCTGGGAAAAAAATGTAAGGATGAGTAAATGTTTTTGATGAAAAACTTAGAGGAGAAGAAGAGAGCCCTTGGGATGGACTTGATGATGTTCACGGTTGTGTTGAGTCCGCGACTGAGCCAGTGGCATTGCCACTCCCTCTTCAGTCTTCGCAAGCTGCCCTGCGCAGGATGTGGGAGGTGTCCCGATTGGAAAAGCCTTTATTGGGTTATATGAACCCTTAGAGAGAGCAAGCTCCTAGGGGGCTTGTGAATATCTATTCATAAATCTACTCTGGGTCATTTTTTGCATCTGATGTTCATGAATTATCAGTGATCTCCTTGAGTGATTTGACCTCCTTTGCACTAGTGAGGGTAGAGTAGAATGGGGGAGTGTCTGGGCTGCAGACCGCACTGACTTAAGAAAGGCATATTCAGGAATTGACTTTATGCATGTGTATTTTAGTGTTTATTCATGACTGTTTTCCCAAGACAAATATAAACAGTCTTTAGTTTCTTTTGTTTTCATTTGTGCATCATGTTATTAAACTGTAATGTATTGGACATTTTTTAAAAATCACAATCTCCTTCAGAGCAGGCTCTTGGCTTTGAATTTGAAATCTTTGTTTCTTTAGCATCTCTTAGCTCAGTGCATTAATTTCAAAACTGGTAAACCAAAATGGTGTATTGTTTTGATGCAGGAAAGCATATATAGGAAGGACTGAAATTTTACAAAGCCTGGCCTCTGGGCACTTGTCACACATTTTTCAGATAAAACTGAGTAGCTTAAATTGAGTATAAACTACATCTGCAGATTAAAGATGACTGCTGCTCTTCGGTAAAACATTTATAGGTGGGAGGTCACTCATAGTTAACTAGTCTCTCATAGTTATTTAGCCATAGGAATGTTGTGAAATAAAACTTGGTTAAAAAACCCAGATCAGTAAACCAGTTAATTGCAGTTTTAGCTGGTGAGTACTTAAAGTTGATTTTGACCATGGTGTTGTAATGTTAGATGAAAGAGTTTTAGAGTGAAATAATGGGACCATTAAAGATCGAAAAGAAAGTGGTTATTTTAGTAATTAAATGGGTTGCTGAATTCTTATTCACCATTGTTTTTGCTTACTCTCTCCAAAGCTGCTGCATTTCAACAAGGAAAGATACCTCCTACTCCATTCTCTGCTCCTCCTCCTGCAGGGGCAATGATCCCACCTCCTCCCAGTCTCCGTAAGTTTATAAAGTTTTTACCTTAATAGATGTAACTAGGAGAATTACCCTTGATTTTATTAGATTATCTCACAGTAGGCTTTCAAATGCTCATTAGATGAATGTTGTTGTTGTTGTTCAGTCACCCAGTCATGTCCGACCCTTTGTGACCTCGTGGACTGCAGCAAGCCAGGCTTCCCTGCCCCTTACCGTCTCCCGGAGTTTGCCCAAGTTCGTGTCCGTTGCATCAGTGAATATATAGACAGTAATAGATGACAGCTTCAGTGGTATAATTTGTGAAATATCTTTAGAGTTACATTCTTATTGCACTATTACTAGGTCTCAAGTGGGTCTGAGACAGATAAGATGGATAGCTCCGAATGTACCTGTGATAATGAGCTGATGTATAAAAAGGTATTGCTAAGGTATTAAATTGTTTACTGCTATGAATGCAACACTGGAGGACTGAAACAGCTGATAAACCCCTCAGTCTTTCCCAAATTTGTGACCCATCTAACACCAATATATATACCTTGAGAAAGACAAAAATTACATAGTTAGGAGTGGGTCAAAGGACTCTTCTGTTTGGGAAGATTTATTGTTTCTGCAGAACAGACAGGTGGAGATAGAATAACTAGGCCTAAGTTCTTTGTCCCTCCTGTAAAGGTTCAGATTGAAATTGAACTCAGAGACCTAAAATCAGTCCTGTAAGTAATCATGGATATAAACAGAGAGAAGTAGGCTAGACCGCTAGTGACCCACCAGTCCCTTCTTGGAGTCTTGCCATCCTGGGATCTGATCAGCTCACAGCAGCTTAAGGTCATCTCTTTTCCCTAGTCTGTCCTGACTGGCTGGCACTCAACTCCATTATTTTTAATAGTAGAATAGGTAGTGGTATGAATGTACCTAATTAACCTCACCGTTTTCTTATTGTTGGATATGTAAGTTGTTTCAGATTGTTGCTGTTGTAAAAGATACTGTCAGGAATATCTCTGTATATACATTATCATATTTCCAAAGACTCTCTTAAACCTAGGTTTTGACTAAAAAAAAAAAAAGGACCTGAAATTGAAATTAGATACTTGTAGCTTAAGATCATCCTTCTTTTTTTTTTTTTTTCAACAGAGGATAGAGTTTAAAATTTAAAACTGTTGGAATTTAACTTGGGGAACTTATCTTCATTTTACACTTCTGTCTGGGCAGGCTTGTTTTTAGTCATAAAGTAATTAAAGTTTTGTAGCCAGCTGATTTTCAGAATTTGGGTCAGGTCATGAAGCCCTGTTTCATTAAAAAGAAATTGTTAATATACAAGAATATCTCAATCTGAGGCCCATTTTTTATTTCAGCGGGTCCTCCTCGCCCTGGGATGATGCCTGCACCTCACATGGGGGGCCCTCCCATGATGCCGATGATGGGTCCCCCTCCTCCTGGGATGATGCCAGTGGGACCTGGTAAGTTTGGGTCTCTTTCCTTCTTGATGCTCCGTTGTGTTTTAGCTTTCGATTTAAATACAATTCTTAATTAGCTGTCTAAATGTACTGCAACAAATTACATTTGGTGAATCTATAATAGTAAAAAAAAGTACTTGGTTTATCAGTATAATTGGATGGTATCCAAAGACCTTGTGCAACTGAAAGGAAGATAAGCCTACCTCTGTTTTTCTTCTCTGACCTCCTGTTTCCTTGCCCCTCCTGACTTCTGGCTGTTTATAATGAGGAGAAGGGTAGATGCATACTGAGGCTGCTGCTTTCCTCAGTTTTGATTTGGAGCAGAACTGCCCCCCTATTGCTAATTTAATCTTTCAGGTTAACTGGGTTAATTAGTATTTATGAAAAAGGTCTTAGGCCTGGTAGTTTTTTATTCAGAAGGGGAAAAAAAAACTTGTACCTCAAACATTTGATTTTAACATAAACATGAAAGCACATTGGTTTGTAGTTTTCGGATACGCAGTCAGGGCCTTTGCTTTGAGAATGAATCTACTGACTGGGACACCGTATGTTTCTTGCATAAACCAGTCAGCCACACTCACGCGTCCTTTACCAACTTTAGTTTCATTTCCTTTGAAGTGATTGGAGACCTTGTGAGGCAGTTTAGTTCCTATTTTTTATGATCTTCTCGACTACCAAATTTGTGAGTACATTGGGGGGATGATTTACCTGAGTCTTACTTAGTAATCAGCGTAGTTTTTACAGAAACAGTTCTTTCTCTGAGTTCATATTTCATTGGTTTGCAGAATAAATAATTAGAGTACATATAACTGACATAAGCCTACACCCCCCAACTGGTAAGACAGTATAGTAGCCTCCTGGTCAGAAGCAATCAGTATGCTTGATGTGGGTGTCATTTAGCGGAGGAAAGTTTAGATAAAATTCCTGCCATACTGGCTTGTAAATCCAGAACACAGTCTGAGTGATTCAGATGTCTTTTACATTCTTAAATTGAGGTCGCAAATTTAGATTCCTAGAGGGGTTAGGGATGTGAATTGGGAAGTGCTTTGACTCACGTAAAGAAAGCTTCTAGAACTCAGTGTCAGTGTGTGCTTGACATTTGAGAATACAGGCTCGGTGTTGCCAGTTTGCCTGAGTATTTTGTTTTTATTTTTAGCCAGGATAAAATAATAAAGCTATGGGATTTCATTAAAAATAATTGAGTAGTTGGGGAGTTGGCAGGGGTAAGAATGGGTGGGGATAAGATAAAACAAAGTTGACCATGGGTGGATAATTGTTGAAGCTGGTTGATGGGTACATGGATGTTCATTATATTCTTTTTACTCTGCTTGTATATGCTTGAACATTTCCATAATAAAAAGATGTAAAAAGGAATACTTGTTAATTATGAGACATACTAGTTGCCAGTGCTGACAACTAATTAAGGTTTAATGCACTATGGAGACCAAAGAAAACAAGTTTTCGGGGGCCACAATTTTAGTCTTTGTAGATCAGTTTCTTGTAAGAAAATGCTGAATACAGGTTATGTTATGGAGGGAGTTTTAATAAGATATTTAGAATTTTAATATTTTCTGTTTCTGCTGAAATTTATCTTAAAATAAATTTTGTACCTGTTGGATTTTGTGTTTTTGCATATATTGTGCTTTGCTTTTTGTGATAAGGCTATATTTAACTTTAAATATAGTTTTCTCTTGAACCATTATAATCAAAATGATTTAGTTGAAATTAAATAATTAGGTAAAATCTGATATTTAAAAAGAAGCTACACAACATGAAAATTATGAGGCATAATAATATAATTAATATCGTGAACCCAACACCCAGCTGAAAAAGTGGACCATTACCAGTCCCATGAAGCTGCCTGTATTCCTCCCCAACCCTCACCTGTCTGCTTGCCCTCCCTTCCCTGGCTCATGTATTTTGCTGGTATTATATTGATGGGACACTTAAAAAAAAATTCATTTATAGTTTTTGAAATGCATTAGAAAAATCAGATTGTGTGTGTGTGCTAATTGTTATAAATCACATTATTGCCTATTATTTTTCTTGACTTGAGCTAAGTATGGTTACTAACAGGTTCTCAGCATGGGCCTCCTGCTCACCTTTCCTACAACTCCGAACAAACGCTTAGTGGTAAGATTGTCCTCTGTGCCTGTGTACATTCATGAACTAGCTCCTGGTTATATGGTGCATAGAAGTGATTAAAAGAGCTGACTGAGTAACATGTGACTTAGCTGTGAATTTCCCTGAGTGAGAAAAAAGGTCAATTTAGGGAACTGGTCCCTGGTGATTTCTGGAAAACAAGCTATTAATAGTTTGCCCCTTACTATCATTAGATCATGATTCCCATATGGTTCTTGTGTTGACCTTTTTGTTTTTTGTTTGAGAATGTCTAAGTAATTTACAGATGTGATGGATTTGTTGCATTTCTTCTGTCAAGTATGTCTTTTTTCCAGCATTTTGCAGGGGGGGCTACTTTTTTGTCTTTAAATGAAGTCCCATCAAGCTCTCCTAAGTAGTATTTTTGACTCTCTTTTTTTCTTTTTTGTTTTGCCTGCAGCTCCTGGAATGAGGCCGCCTATGGGAGGCCACATGCCAATGATGCCCGGGCCCCCAATGATGAGACCTCCTGCCCGTCCCATGATGGTCCCCACCCGGCCAGGAATGACCCGACCAGACAGATAAGGAGATTGGGGAGCCTCTTTATATCAGTTTTGTATTACTTGTACTTCACCAGGAGATCATGGTGCTGTGACTCGGGATGTTTTCTAACAGCATGACAAGGAAAACTTGTTCCCCCTTCCTATCAGAGAGAGTAGTTTTGGAGGGAAGTAGTGGGACAGAAAAAACAGTTTTCATTTGTATTGTGAAATGTGAAAATAAAATTGTCAACTCTTTTAGTTAAAAATGTGTTCCCTTTTTTCCTCCCTTCTGTGTTCTTTTTGTATTATAACAGAGATTCCTGTTGTGTTTCTCTAGCTCATTCTCCCTTCTGCATACCCTCTGCCTGACGTTGTTTTCCCTTAGCTGTAGAGTGGGTCAAGTTCGCTTGTGCAAAAACTGGTAAATCCAACACTTGTAGAGCTTTTGTCGATTAAAATAATAAAGAGCACCTGGTTAATTTTTCACATTAATAATACTTTGTGTAGTAAGTGGACAATTTTAATTTAAAAGAAGCATAAACTTCTTTTATGCTGAAGTAGGGAAAAAGGTTTCACAGAGAGTGCATGTCAGCTTGGCAAGAATTGCCTTAACCTCAGCTTCTCCTTTCACTCAGCTGCTCTTTTTCTTGGGCTTCATATAGAAAATTCTCTACTAGTAATAGAAAAATTAGGCAGATTTTCATGGTGAAGAAAGGTATCTTGAGAATGTCATTTGTTATGTCACCAGGCTATAAAAGGAGGATATTTTCAGGGAGGCATCTAGAAAGTAAGCCATTGCCACTGTTCAGCTTAGTGTAAAATCTAAACTCCTGTTTCATATTACAAGTGGGAGTAAACATTGTTATAACCTCTGGGGAGGGCATTTTGGCAGTATCACTCAGAATTACAGTGCTTATGTCCTTTGACGTAGCATTTCCAAGTCCAGGGAACAGATTTAGCCTATAGATAGATGTATATGAAATGACATGTGTACAAGATTATAGCAAAAAACTGGAAATCACATAGGTGTCTGATGAAAGGGGACTCATCAAAGACATTACATCCACATCGTGGTATATACCAGGCATGTTGAAACAGCATAAGGAAGTTCTGAACTGACAGGGAAAGATTTCCAAGATTTCCAAGATACACATTGTTGCTCTTTAAACCACAAGTGGTTTGTTCACATAACAATGTCTTGTTTGCTGCTGTCCTTTTGTGAAGGAAATACCTGTATATGCCTGTGTATGCTTAAAGGATCCCTGGAAGGACAGTTCAGCAACTGGAAATACTGGTTGATTGTAAAAAGTAAAAAAATGGCTAGGGGACAGGGATGAATGAGAAAGGTTTGCCACTTTTTTGTATCTGTTGGATTTTGAATCATTCTCTATTGAAAAAACAAAATAATCCACCTTTGCCCTCTGAGGTTATTGTTAAATGTGATGCTATTAGCAGAGGGTGCCCTAAACCAACAGTTTACAAACTGGCTGGTGATCAGAATTATGGAAGACCTTTCCCAAAGTAAAGAGTCCAGATTTGGGGACTTCCCTGGTGGCCCAGTGGACTTTCCCTTCCAGTGCAGGGGCACAGGTTGAATCCCTGGTTGGGGAGCTAAGATCCACATGCCTTGAGGCCAAAAAATCAAAACATAAGACAAGAAATATTGTAACAAATTCAATAAAGATTAAAGATCCCAGATTTTGATTCTACATATCTGGTTTGGGCTTTGCAAATTTGTGTTTTGAGAAAGCTCCCTAAGAAATTTTGATTATTCAGTGGGTTTGGCAAGCTCTGTCTTAGGATCTATTATACTCAAGAATATAACTGTATATATGCGTGTGTATTTATAATTTTAAAAGATTTGTAGCTAGCAATTTAAATGACGATAGGTTGATTGCTTTTTTCCCTAGAAACTTGTGAATATTTTGAAAAAAAGCTAATTTAGGCAAATAAACCACCATATCTAGGTAAACGAGATTAGAACGAGATTAGATTCTTACAGTGAGGTGATCTTTATGCTCAGCCTCCATAGAAGCTAAGTCAGCTTCTTAGTCTGAGCCTTTGCCAGGACTATTTGTTGCTTTTTAGTTTTTTTATTGTCACATCTTAAGGAGGACTTAAGTCTCAGAAATTGATAGTTTGTGTGTCTTTTATAGCTTACATTTGTTTTTAAAATCTTCTGTAGACTTAAGAATTTATTAGGGAAGACCATGCCGGTTGAGCTTATATGTGACTCAGCCAGTTTGCGGTTTGGATGGCTCTGTTGGGTACAGGGTAAGGGTAAAGAGCCTGTGGATACACAGGAAGCCCACAGGTATCTATTTAGGTTTTTAAAAATAGCCTCAGATACTAGGAACAACCCAGGTTTTCCTAAAAGGAAGATTTTTCCACAGTATGTTTTTAGGATTGAATATCCACTCTAGAAACATTTCTATAGAGTCTTTGAAAAAAGTGTTTTACAAAGTTTCAGGAAAATAATATGACTTAGAAGTTTTAACAGTGAACACAAGTGGGAATAAATAATTCTAAAGAAGGTTTTTTTAAATTTTATTAACTCCTTCTAGGGTAAACTATTATTATAAAGAATGATTATCAGATGTTTGCTTTGTAAAAGGCTTAAACTTAGTGCTATTGCTTTATGCCTTTAGACATCTGGTTTTAATTCTAAAATATGAGTCAGCTGTAATGGAAGCATCTGTATAAGTGCAGACCAGAATCTACTAGATATCAACTGAAGAAATTAGGGTCAATGTGGGATAACATACTTGCTTCCTTCTCTATGGGCAGATCCAAAGCTATGAGGAGGGCAGTTAAAGTCCAAGCTGTCGTCATGGTCTGCTGTCTGGCTTTAATGGTTTGTTAGAATGCCAGGCCCCTTAATTTCAGGCTGCATGAGAAATGGCATCCTTGCATAGAGCTGCAGGCTAAGCTGGTCATCCTGTATGGAAAAAGTCCAGTGGTGATTAAGTGTGTGTTCCATTTACATAACTGCAGTCAGATGGTTTCTTTCATCAGGTGAACAGAAGGAAAAAAGCCTGGCTGACCTTAGATTTCCATGACAGAAATGTCCCAAAGACTTGCCCGGTATATTGTTTACATGAAAACCTTAATAAACATTAACTAATTGAAGACGTTCCTTTCTTTCCTAATGAAAAACATAAAGGTTAATCTTTCTGGCACGGGATCAAATACAGCATCTAGAATAGTTCATCAGACAAGTGCAGGAATAAAATAAACTATGTTGTTTATTGTTGCTGCTCTTTAAGGGTCAGCGTGTGTGCTCAGTTACTCAGTCGTGTCCCACTCTTTGCGACCCCATAGACTGTAACCCACCAGGCTCCTCTGTCCGTGGGATTCTCCAGGGAAGAGCAGTGGAGTGGGTTGCCATTTCTTCCTCCAGTGGGTCCTCCAGACCCAGGGAACGAATCCTTGTCTCCTGCAGATTCTTTACCACTGATCCACTTGGGAAATCCTTAAGGGTCAGGGTGGTAGATATCACACTTACAGAAAAGTTGAACTACACAAGCAACATTAATATATCCTTTGACCAGTATCATCCGTCACCTTTTGTTAGCTGTTAGCATTCACTTCATTTACTTTATTATTTGCCCTCTGCTCTCTCTCTCTCTCTCTCTCTCTCATTTGGAACCATCGGAGAGTAAATTGTTTATATCATGCCCTTTATCATAAATACTTAAGTGTGTATTTCCTAGGAATAAATATATTCTCTTACACACTGTGGTTTTAGTTATCAACCTTGATTCAATAATTTAATCTACCAGCCATGTTTCATATTTGTCCTTGTGTTTTTTCCCCCTTTCCTGTACTTTTTTTGGGTCACATCTCTTTAGTCTCCTTTTAATGTAGAACAGTTCCTCAGCCTCTCTTTGTCTTTTATGACCATCTTTTGTTTATCTCACTATCTTTTGTTGAATATTCCTCACGCCTCACTTTGGGTTTGCCTGATGTTTCCTTATGATTGCATTTTGGTACACGTCCTCAGTTGCATCCCTAGGATATCATATCTGTAAGCAGGCACATAGGCATCCCCCCTTGTTGATGATAGTAATTTTGATCACCTACCAGGTGATTGTCCAGTTTCTCCATACTTGTTCCTTTTGAGTAAGTATCTTCCCCTGGCTGTCAATTAAGAAAAGCCCATAAGATGACTTACGTCCTTATCTAATGATGAGACTTTGAACTCAGCACAGAAGGCCAAGATCTCAAAGCCCTTTATAAGTACTTAGCTTTCACAGTGACCCTTAGAAACAAGTCTCTTAATCCTGCCCTCCTCTTTGCCCGTACATCACATCCACTTTTGGGGGATGGTTGTTGAAAGAATTTAGAAGTAAAAGGACAAAGAATTTTACCTCTACATTCAAATGCTGTATTTCTCTCCTCTTTAAGTCTCAGGCCTCTGCTGGAGAGAGAAGCATGTAAAGAGGTCAAAAAGAAGAAAAACAGTAGAGCCTAGGGTGGCAGTTAGACTGATTGCTCATCCTGGTACCTCCTACTGTCCTTAACAAGAGAACATCGAATTTTTACCTGGATGCATGGCCATCTGCAATGAGTAGCACAGTCCCCATAGCTTGTAACTAGGTGAGGCCATGTGGCAAGAGAGAACATGCCTTTTTTTTCTGTCCTTTTCTGCTGACAGGCATGTGGATATATGATGTTTGCTTGAAATGCAGGCAATATCTTGGACCATGAATTGGCTACTAAAGATGGTATTAGCAAGGTAAAAGGAGCTGCTGCTAAGTCACTTCAGTCGTGTCCGACTCTGTGCAACCCCATAGACGGCAGCCCACCAGGCTCCCCCGTCCCTGGGATTCTCCAGGCAAGAACACTGGAGTGGGTTGCTATTTCCTTCTCCAGTGCCTGAAAGTGAAGTCGCTCAGTCTTGTCCGACCCTTAGCGACCCCATGGACTGCAGCCTTCCAGGCTCCTCCGTCCATGGGATTTTCCAGGCAAGAGTACTGGAGTGGGCTGCCATCGCCTTCTCTGGGTAAAAGGAGCATAGGTCCCTAAATGATTGAAGAGCTGCCATGTTCTGCCTACCTTAGACTTCTTTTATGTCAAAGAGAATTAAATATTGAAGTCACACATTGTCTTTTGAGTTTTCTGTCACATGCAGCTGAACCCACCTGACTGATAAAAAGAGCCTCTCAGAGGAAAGTAGTACTGATGGGCTTAGGCAACTTCCCTAGCAGTCCAGTGGTTAAGACTGCTTCCAGTACAAGGGGTGCAGGTTTGATCCCTGGTCAGGAAGCTAAGATCCCACATGTCACACTTTGCAGCATAGTCTCCCTCTCCACTCCCCTACAAAAAATGCACCCCTGCTAGAAAAGCCTGCCTAGGGTGTGCCACTCTAATATTGCTCTGAGTTTGGACACTGTTGTCAGTGGTGGGAACTCCGTGGTAAAAGAAAGTTCTTCCTCTTTTGGAGCTTATGTTCTAAAGGGGGAGTCAGACAATAAGCAAAAATACCAATGTTAGGTGGTATGTGCCATGAAGAAAAAGGGGCATCAATAAGGGGTATAGGGAATGGCAGGCAAGGGATAGGTCTGTGGGAAAGACATGAAGGGAGTGGTGGTTGGTAGAAGGCTGTGCAGATGTTTAGGGCACAGGCTTTCTGATAAGTATCGAGACCCTGAAGCAGAGTCTGCTTATTCTTTTGGAGGAACAGCAGCAAACAGCTAAACTGTTGACAGTGATGGACATTTTATTATCTTGATTGTGGTAATGACTTTACAGGTATATAGTGAAAGTCACTCAGTTGTGTCCAACTCTTTGTGACCCCATGGACTATATATCCATGGCATTCTCCAGGCCATTCTCAAAAGCCTCCAGTGGGTAGCCTTTTCCTTCTCCAGGGGATCTTCTAACCCAGGGATCAAACCCAGGTCTCCTGCATTGCAGGCGGATTCTCTACCAGCTGAGTCACAAGGGAAGCCCAATAATGTATTAAGTAAGTATGCTATTTACCCCCATTAAATTTTAATAAAGTAGAATTAACCCAATGAAATCATGTTCTAATGTCACAGTAAGTTGGGAATTGCTGAGGCAAGCCACAACTGTCAGGAAGCAAACTAAAGACAAGTGGGCATGAAAGAATTCTGATTGTCATAAGGCAACCAGGTATTTTAAGTAAGTCTGTGCAGATGCTGAGTATAAAAGTTAATCTTTGGGAACTCTGGGGTTTTCATGTCAGTCACGTCTGACTCTTGTGAACCCTTGGACGGTAGTCCGCCAGGCTCCTCTGTCCATGGGATTTTCCAGGCAAGCCTACTGGAGTGGGTTGCCATTTCCTTCTCCAGTTACAGGTGTATATGTTTTTCTAAACTTTAAAAATTATATACTTTGAATAATATGTGTTCTATGTCAGGCATACCTCAACTTGTTTTTAACTACTTTTCCTTGCTTGTATAGTGTTATTTTTCTTTGGCCATTGTGTCTGTCCTTTTTTGTCCCATACAAAGCACACTATGTACAAATGAACAATTTTTTTTTTTTTAAACTGCACTGCATGGCTTATGAGATCTCAGGTTTCCCGAACAAGGAATGAACCCAGGCCACAGCAGTGAAAGAGCTAATCCTAACTACTAGACCACCAGGGAACTCGCTAACCATGAATTAATTTTAAAAAAATATTTAAATATATTTGTTTTAGTGCCAATAAAGTTTTAAGAACCAAAAATAAATAAATACATTTGTTTATTTGGCTGCATCAGGTCTTAGTTGGCAGCATGTGGGATCTCTCATGTGGTGCACATACTAGTTGCAGCACACAGGCTCAGTAGTTGTGCACAGGCTCCAGACCACATAGGCTTAGGCATGTGGGATGTTAGTTCTCTGACCAGGGATCGACCCTGTATTCCTTGCATTGCAAGACAGAGTCTTAGCCACTGGACCACCACCAAGGAAGATCCCCAGTCATGAATTTAGAGATGTAGCTATCCTGCCAGGCAGGTGAGGAAAGCTACTGTCTCTGAAATAGTGATTACCTAGGTGTTTTTAAAATGTATGGGTTGTAGAATATGGCTCAGCAATAAAAATGAATGAACTCTGATAGAACAGTTTGGATGTATCTCAAGGGCGGTATGCTGAGTGAAAAAAGCCAGTCTCAAAGGGGCATCTATTGCATGATTCCATCTGTATAAATAACAAAAATTATTGAGATGAAGAACAAATCAGTAGTTGCAAAGGGTTAGGGACGGTGTTGGGAGTGGAGATGGGGCAGCCGGGAATGACTGTAAAGAGGTATCATGAGGGAGAGCTTTGTGGTGGTGAAATAATCCTGTATCTTTATTGTGGTAGTGGTTACACAAGGCTACATATCATGAATGACAGAGTTATACACATGTATCCACAGTATCAGTTTCCTGGGTTTTATATTGAACTGTAGTTGTGTAAGATATAACCATTGTAGGAAAGTTGGTGAAGTGTACATGGGGCTTCTCTGTATTATCTTAATGACTTCCTGTGAATCTGTAACTATTTCAAAATTAAAAATTAAAAAAAAAATGGACTTCTGCTTCCAGAAATATAGAATAGGTGTACATTTCTCTATTCCTACTGAGTACAACCAAAACCCTGCACATTATATACATAAAAAGCAAGCATAAGAGGGACTTCCCTGGTGGTCCAGTGGTTAAGAATCTGCCTTCCAATGTAGGGGATGTGGGTTTGATGGCTGTTTAGCGAACTAGAATCCCACATGCTGCAGAACATCTAAGCCCACGCACCCTAACTAGTGAGCCCTTGTGCTACAGCTACTCAGCCTGCATACTCTAGAGCCTGTACTCACAACTAGAGAAGTCCCCACACACCACAGCTAGGAAAAGCCTGCCTGCTACAGTGAAGGGCCTGTGTGCTACAACAAAGACCCAGTGCAGCCAAAAAATTAAAACAACAACAACAGACAAGCATAGGAGACTCTGAAAGGTGGAGAGAAGAAGGCTGACCTGCTAGGGAATTGTGACCCAAAGAACAACATAATTGTTCTTCATAAATCTCACTGGATTTTCTGTTTGCCTCAAAGGTGCCAGACTTGGAGCTGAGGGAGTTGGAACCAGGAAACTCCAATGGGTAACAGATAAAAATACACTCCATGAAAAGTCTGCTTCCTGTAGCCAAACAAACAGAAAAGAGGTAGCTTAGCAAGTCAGAAAACTTTTAGACAATAACCACTCTATTCCAGCCAAACACCACATAAACTCACCCTACCCCAACCCATGCCACAAAGACCAAGTGGGGAGTTAGATTTCCACCCTTGTGAGGTTACAATGAAGTGCCCCAAACTCCTGCCAGGATGGTGATAAAAGAGCTTGGATTATCATTCCCATCTGGCAGCAACAGGGTATTGCCCCCTCTTGACTGAGATGTCAGAAGACGCTGAGTCAGAACTTTTAAGGACTTTTATCAATCTCCAGTGGTGATGAGGCTGTGGGGAGTAGTAAGAAAGCACTCTGCCACTTTCCAGCTTGAGAAGTATTAGCTGAAGCGTGCTGAAGAGCCAGAACTTTCACTTTAGCCCAGCAGTGTCCTTGGGTGTCCAAGGAGGCTAACTGGGCAACCTGGACTTCTGTTTCTACCTGATAGTAACAAGAGAGTACCTCACCATTGCAAGGATAAGTTAGCAGAACAGAGCATTTAAATAAGATTCAGAATCTCAGAACATAATATGAAACTATCCAGATTTCTAAGATCACTCATTGTACCAAGATCAAGGAAGATCTCAAACTACATTTCAAATGCAATTAATACCTGTCAACAGTAAGCTGATAGCGCTCCTGGAATTATTAGACAAAGATTTTAGAGCAGGCATAATGAAAATGCTCTAGTGAGCAAAAAGATATAAAGGACCAAATGGAAATTTTGGAACCCCCAAATAAGTAAAAAAATTCATGAATAGTCTCAACAAGAAATAGTAATCAGAAATAATCAGAGAACTTGAAGATAGAACAATAAAAAATACCCAATCTGAACAACAGGAAATAGACTTAAAAAAAATGAACTGAATTTTAAGGACCTGTTCAGTTCAGTTCAATTCAGTTCAGTTGCTGAGTCTTTGCGACCCCATGAATCGCAGCACGCCAGGCCTCCCTGTCCATCACCATCTCCCGGTGTTCACTCAGACTCACGTCCATCGTGTCCGTGATGCCATCCAGCCATCTCATCCTGGGTTGTCCCCTTCTCCTCCTACCCCCAATCCCTCCCAGCATCAGAGTCTTTTCCAATGAATCAACTCTTCGCATGAGGTGGCCAAAGTACCTGTGGGTCCCTGAAAATCTACTCAAGTTATCAGACTTCCTTCCAGGAGGGGAAAAAAGAGAGCCAAAAAAGATACTGCAACAAATAATGGTTGAAAACTTCCCAAGGGCTTGCAAGAGACATAAACACACATTTTCAAGAAGCTGAATAACAATCAGGATAACTCAAAGAAATCTACATAATTATGAAAACTGAAAAAGTTTGAAAACAGAGAAAATGACACCCTACTTTTGAGGGGAAACAATTTGAAGGACAGCAGATTTATCATCAGAAACCATGGATGCCAGAAGGAAGTGGCAAACAGATTTCAAGTGCTGAAAGAAAAGAATTATCAGTCCAGAATTCTATACCTGGTGAAAATAATGTTTCAGGGGCAAATGGGAAATAAAGATGTTCTCCGGTGAGAGAAAACTAAGAGAATTTGTTTGTTACCAGCAGATATACTGTAAAAGAATGACTAGTTCTCCAAACAGAAAAACAATAAATGAATGAATCTCATCAGGATGGAAAAATATGGTAAGCAAAACTAGGCAGGTAAGTAAACACAAGAGATTTTCCTTTTCCTGAATTTTCTAAATTACGTTTGATGGTTGATGCAAAAATCATAATACTGATTAATGCAGCTATAAATGTACATAGAGGAAATATTTAAGACAACTAGATCTCCCAGAGAAAAAGGGAATATAAAAGGTAAGCTTTTTATACTTCACGAGACTCGTAAATGGCAATACCAGTAGATTGTGATAAGGTATGCATAAATAATGTAATAACTAGAGAAACGAAAAACATACAACTAAAATTTATAAAAGCTATACACTCAAAACCACTATAGATGTCTTACTTGTAAACTTACTACAGAACTACACTAATCAAGACACTTACTGGCATAAGATTAGATCTATAAATGAATGAAATAGAATTAAGATTTCAAAATTAGATCCATACTTTCATTGGCGACTAATTTTCTTTTATTATTTTACTTCCAGTTTTGTTATATAATTGACATACAGCACTGTGTAAGTTTACAGTATAAAGCATAATGATTTGACTTACATTTTGAAATCATGACTGTAGTAAGTTTAGTGACCATCCATCATCTCATACAGATACAAAATTGAAGAAACAGAAAAAATTTGAGGGGGAATTCCCTGGTTAAAAATCCACCTTCCAATGCAGGGGCCATAGATTTAATCCCTGGTTGGGGAACTAAGATCCCACATGCCACAGGGCAACTAAGCCTGTGTTCTGCAACTAGAGAAAGCCTGAGCGCTGCAGTGATGACCCACCCCAGCCCAGAAAAAAAGAAAAAAAATTTTTTCCTTGTGATGAGAACACAGGATTTACTGTTACCTTTTATATAAAACACAGTAATGTTAATGATTTTAATCATATTGTACATTTCACCTCTAGTACTTATCTTGTAACTGGAAGTTTGTACCTTTGACTGCCTTCATGCAATTCCCCACACCCTCTGCTCCCCACCTCTGGTAACGACAAATCAGATTTCTTCTTCTTTTAGTTTGTTTTTGAAGTATAACTGACATACAACCGATATTAGTTCCTGGTGCATGGCAGTTTATTTTCACCAAGATAACTCAATGGGGAAAGAATATTCATTTCAATAAGGAAAAGAAATTTACTGAAAAATTTCTTTTCAATAAATGATACTAAGAGAACTAGATGTTCACATGCAAAATAATGCAGTTGGTCCCCATATACAAAAATTATCTTGAAATGGGTCATTTCAAGTAAATGTAAGAGCTAAAACTATACAAATTTTATATGAAAACATACATGTAAATCTTCATGACCTTGGATTATGCAGTGATTTCTTAGATACAACACCAAAAACATAGCAATAAGTGAATAAAAAAGATAAATGATACCAAAATTAAAAATTTTGTTTCAAAGATTATAATCAGGAAAATGAAAAGACAATAGGAAAAAGTTTTGCAAATAATATATCTGATAATGACTTGTAATCTAGAATATAAAAATGATTGCATTTGATAATAAAAAGAAATAATCCAGTTAAAAAATGGACACAGCATCTGGATAGACATTTCTCCAAAAAGTTATACAAATGACCTGTAAACACATAAGAAGATGCTCAATCATTAGCCATCAAGAAAATATACACACATTCTTAAGCAAATATACACACATTCTTAAGCAAATATTAGCAAAGAGAGTGCAGCAATGTATAAAAGTACTTATACACCATGTCCAAATGAGGTTTACTCTAGGGTTGCAGGCTGGTTCAGTATTTGAAAAATCAGTCAAGGTAATGCATCATGTTAACAGCCTAAAAGAAAAAAAATCACATAGCATTTAAGCAGGAAAAGCCTTTGAAAAAAGCATTTATTCTTGGTAAAGACTCTCAGGAAAAACAGAAATAGAGGAGAACTTCATTAAATTGGGAAGAGCACCTACAAAAAAATCTACAGTTAATATTATACTTACTAGTAAAAGACTTAATGAATGCTTTAGGAACAAAGAAAGGATGCCTGCCCTCACCAGTTATTAAATGAAGTGCCAGGATTGTTAGCCCACACTATAAGGCAAGAAAAGGAAATAAAAGGCATTCATATCAGGAAGAAGTGTTTTGTTCATTGAACATATCAATGTCAACATCATGGTTGTGATATGATACTAAAGTTTTACAAGATGTTACCATTGGGGCAAGGAACAACAAGACGTTCAAAATTGGGAAAGAAGTACGTCAAGGCTGTAAGCTGTCACCCTGGTTATTTAACTTACATGCAGAGTACACCATGAGAAATGCTGGGCTGGATGGAGCACAAGCTGGAATCAAGATTGCCAGGAGAAATATCAATAACCTCAGATAAGCAGATGACACCACCTTTATGGCAGAAAGTGAAGAAGAACTAAAGAGCCTCTTGATGAAGTTAAAAGAGAGTGAAAAGCTGGCTTAAAACTCAGCATTGAAAAAACTAAGATCATGGCATCAGTTGCATCACTTCATGGCAAATAGGGAAATAATGGAAACAGTGGCAGACTTTATTTGCTTGGGCTCCAAAATCACTGTAGATGGTGACTGCAGCCATGAAATTAAAAGACACTTGCTCCTTGGAAGGAAAGCTATGACCAAACTATACAGAGTATTAAAAAGCAGAGACATTACTTTTGCCAACAAAGGTCTGTCTAGTCAAAGCTATGGTTTTTCCAGTAGTCATGTATAGTTATGAGAGTTGGAGCATAAAGAAGGCTGAACGCTGAAGAACTGATGCTTTTGAACTGTGGTGTTGAAGAAGACTCTTGAGAGGCCCTTGGACTGCAAGGAGATCAAACCAGTCAATCCTAAAGGAAATCAGTCCTGAATATTCATTGGAAGGACTGATGCTGAAGCTCCAGTGATTTGGCCACCTGATGTGAAGAGCTGACTCATTGGAAAAGACCCTGATATTGGGAAAGATTGAAGGCAGGAGGAGAAGGGGACAAGAGAGGATGAGCTGGTTGGATGGCATCACCGACTCGACGGACATGAATTGTAGCAAGCTCCAGAAGATGGTGAAGGACAGGAAGCCTGGAGTGCTGCAGTGTATGGGGTTGCAAAGAGTGGGACACAGCTGAGCAACTGAACAACAACAAAAAACCATTGGGGAATTGTGTAAAGTGTACAGGGATTGCTATTATTTCTTTCAACTGAATGTTAATCTACAACCATCTTGAAGGGATTAATGTTAAAGAAAAAATATGGATTGGTCCCAAATTTTTTATGCTTTTATATGCTTTGCATTCTTAGCATTGCAGGGAAAGTGTGCTACTGGTGAGAGTAGGAACGCTTCTGTTCCATGTGTTTCTTTTGGAGCATAAGTTTTTGCTTTCAGTGAAAAAATAACTCATTCATCAGGCATGGTGAATCATCCAGCTAGGATGATGAGTCTTTGACCTTGAGGCGAGTTTTATTTTATATCGCTGATGTCAGATATCCAGTCAGCTGCTAGGATTCTCTAGGAAAAGGAACATGAAGTGCAAAAAACTGCCCAGAGGCCCCTGCATCTGATAGCCAAATTAGAAGGAGGGATTATGATCAATATCCCTGGCAAGAAATCTCTTCTGTGGGATCTATTGGTCCCTAGGATGTATTCTGGTGAGAGGAGGGCAGATGGAGAAATGATAGATTATGCAGTCCTGATGGAAACAAATGGATAGTAGAGAACCCGGGCTGAGGAGGATATGTTCCCTTTAAAAAAGATAATGGCGGGGTTGCGGTGGCGGGGGGAGGTTGGGGGGGGCACCTCTGGGAAATATGAACTTACTATGACTAACTATGACTAAGAGGCATAGGAATGTGTTTGTCTGTATTAAAAACCTAACATTTATATGCTTCACCATATACTCAGACTATCTGGAATCAGGTAACAGTTGTTAGGGGAAGAGAATTGAATGGCTGAGGAACAAGGAACTTGACTTTTGCATTATGTGTTTACAAGAACGAATAAACTTAACTGGTGGCCAGATTTCCTATAAGCGTGTCTCGGAGAGTATTTTGTTCAGATTTTTGCTTGAAGGTGTAAGTCCTGAAAACTGCCACCTTCTCACCTTTGCCAGAATCTAGGCGAATGGGTGAAATAGGGGGGAAGTAGCACTGGACTGAGAGAACACTTAGGTTCTAGCCTCTTGTTTCTCTCTAGGTAGCTGTGACCTTAAATAAGCTCTTTCAGCTATTTCCCTGGGCTTCAGTTTCCTTCTTTGTAAAAAAAAAAAAAAAAGCGACCTCTGAAGTCCTTGGTCATTTAAAATTACCGCCTCCTTTTCTGCTGCCCCCAGCATTTGGGAATGGGGGCCCTCTGCAGTGCACCTCGTAAGGGCTGAGTAAACATTTATCCGCTGGTTAACTGGATGGAAGCTAAGAGGGGCACAAAGAGGATGACGAGGCGTCCCCGTGTCACTCCAGCACAAAGCAGCGGAGTGCCCTGGTACTATGGGCCTGCGAGGTCCTTGAACCTACTCTTCACCCCCCGACTCGGTTCCTGGAGTACAGTTAGCTGGTGCTCAACTAGTGAGTGAACGTGTGAGTGAAATGAATGAGAGAGATGGACCGCGAAATGTGCAATTATCTAGTGAATTCCCGCAAAAAAAAAAAAAATTAGAGACGACGCCGCCTTTCCCCGATTCTTCAAGGCGACAGCCCAGGTGTTAAACTCCGGCAGCTGACAGGCGGAGCCTTTCAGATCTCGCTTGGCTGAGAGGAGGCAGGCGGCGCTGAGTGAGAGAGGGAGCCTGGAGCCCGCCCGCCCCGCCTCTCGCCGCGCGCGTCCTTCCTCCCGCCGCGCGCGCCCCCGCCGCCGCGCGCGTCCCTCCTCCCGCCGCGCGCGTCCCTCCTCCCGCCGCGCGCGCCCGGGACCGCCGCGGAGCCGGGCTGGCGGCGCGCGGTCTCCGCGTCGCCGCGCGGGTGGGTGGGATCGCGGCGGAGCTCCGGGCGCCGGGGCAGGGGTTGGAGAGCGCCATGGCGGCGGCAGCGGCGGCGGCATCCGGTCCCCGCGCCGCGGCGAGGTGAGGGGCCGTGCGTCTCCCCCGCGGCTGAGGAGGCCACAGCCGCCCGCCCGCCTTCCGCGCGGGCCGCGGCTCCGGCATGGCCGGGCTCATTAAGAAGCAGATCCTGAAGCACCTGTCCCGGTGAGAGCGCCAGCGCCGGCCCCGGCCGTCCCGGGCCCGTCCTCGTCCCCTTCGACCCTCCTCCCTAAAAGCCGTATTCCGGGCCGGCCTCCCTCTCTTCAGCCCCGGGGCCAGGACTCGGCGGCGATCCCCGCCTCAGCTCGAGCCGGACAGCCCGCTCCGGGGGCCGCGACCGTTGTCACCGCGCTGCTCTGCCCTGGCCCTGGGCCCTGGGGGCCCGGCGCCCCCGCCCCGGCGCGGGTGCCCAGGCCCTCCTTCCTATCGGAAGAGCCCCTGGCCCTCCCGACCGCAAGGATCTCCTGACCGGCCGCGCGCACCTCAGTTCCCACACCGCCGGGCAGGTCACCCCGCTCCCCCTTGCATGCCCCCCGCCCCGGGCCCTCTGCCCGGCCCCCGGTGGCCCCGCGGTTCCCGCTCTTTCCTGCCCGCCCCGCGGCGTCCTCTCCGCGCTCTGCCCCTCCCTCGGGGCCGTCTGCCCGCCTCTTTACCCGCCCACCTGCCCGCTTCTCGGTCTCCGTCTTCCTCCTCCTGCTCCGGACTAGATCCCTCAACCCCGGCCACTCACTTAAAAATGACCCAGTCCTTCAAAACCCATCCACCGCTGAGATTCCCACCCGCGATACTGGTTTTTCTCCCTCCCAGAAGCTCCCAGCTCCGTGTCTTCGTCGTCTGGCTGACCCTGTTGCATCACTCTCAGAAAAGATATAATCCTAGCGCCCAGGCTGTTCCTCGAATCTCCTTTTCCCCTCCCGGGGCTTCTCTTCTCATTTAACACAGACTAAATGGAGAAAGGGCATGAGAGTTGGGCATAAAGTTTCAGCAGCCTTCTCTTTAAGAAATGGAGGATATTTGGACAGCCTGTGAAAAGAACTAACGACGCCCACTTCTGCTTTGCAGCCATCAAAGCAATGTTATGTCCGCCAAGTCATTTGGATCCGAGCTGGGTGGCACGCCAAACTGTTCGGTTGCAACTGGGTGACTGCTGACCCCTGAGTTAGGATTGCAGCTTGTCAGAACTGGTGTCCAGAAAAATCAGAAGCTGGCCTTTCACTTCGTTTTCATTCCTTATTCCGGACAGGGCTTAGCGATACCTTTAGACAGCCGTTGTCTCACGTGGAGGGTGATCCAGTCTTTGGCTCCACAGTGGTCAGTGGTCTGGGGGAGGAGCCAGTCTCCGTGGACCCCAGGCCTTGCTCTCCTTTCTTTTATGATCTTCCCATTGCCTGGGTGAGCGCTGTGTGAGACACTGTCGCTGGCACCGCATCCTCTCTTCTGGCAGACACTTTGGCTAATTTACTGTTATTTTGATTTTAGACTTTAATTAGTAATTAGATTCAGATTCATCTCTTGGCTAATCACCACACCATGTTTTAAAGTAAAAGCAGATTAGAGGCTGGAGTTGGAAGGTGCCTTTGGATCCTCTACTTGGGTTAATTCCCTAGTATATTCTTTCCCAGGTAACATTCATTTGGGTGTGCCATGAATTTGCTTGCTCTGTGTAAAGACATGTGTACGACTAATGATTGTGAATGAGGCGGAAGATTTGACTGAAGGGAAACCATTAATTTGAATGAACACAGAATCAGACAATTTTTGGGTTTAGAGATGATCTTACTTAACACAGCATTGTGTTTAAGAGGTCAGGCTGATTTTGGTTTACTTTCTTTAACTATAAAATGAGGATAATAGTAGTATCTAACTCAAAGGGTTATTGTGAGGGTTACATGAGTTAATACACAAGGGTTTAGGGCAGTGCTCAGTGCATAGTAAGTGTTCAGTAAAGCATGTGATGTGGTTATTTGGGAGGCCACAACTTATGTGATGGTTTGATATAAGCCATAGACTTTTCCAGAAAAATCCACGTATGCAAACAGATAATTTTTTATGTAAGTTCCCATGGTGGGGAAAGTTAAGAATCCCCTAAAACACATGCCTTAACCTCTTAAGACATCTTGAGTGAATGCCCTGAATAACCCCTGACTAGTTCAGCCTCTCGTTTTATGACTGAGGAAGCTAAAGCCTAGAAGGATTAAGTGACTTGTTTAAGTTGCAGTAGAAGGTACATTAGAGAAATAGAGGGAGTTCCCTCACCATCCAGTGGTTAGGACTCTGTGCTTTCCCTGCCAAGGGCGTGGGTTCAACCCCCAGTCAGGGAACCAGGACCCCGCAAGCCCTATGGAGTGGCCCAAAAATGGGTAGAGAAATAGAACCTGGCTTTCTAATTCTGGTACATTTCTGGTACAGTTCTGCTTCCTGATTTTGGTACACTTCTGCTGTAATGTGATACACTCTTAGTCTGCGCTGTCTCTAAGAAGATAGAATTTTTAAAGAAAAAATTTAATAGTATATGCTGACATATTCAGTGAATCCTTAGTGAACAGATGAAGTAGGAATAGGTGTTAGACATTGGTAGAAATTTCTTGTTTCCTCAGGGTTGTGTGATTGACCGAGGAGTAGGGTGGAAGGTTATTCAGGGCTGCCTTTTTTGCTAGGATGTAGGTCTGACTTGGGGAAAGGTCAAACTCCTGAGGCCTTCCTGTTGATTTAACTTGGAAAAGCTTCCTTAATCACATGTGATATTTGTGTCTCAGTATGGTCTCTACTACACATCCAGAGGCTGGCATGCTTGGAGAGGAACTATAATTTCTGTGGCTTGCCAAACCTGATGAGGAAGGAGAGAGGAGAGCTGGGATACTGGGTTAGTATAATATTTGTAGGTGTTTAACAATTACTTGTTGCTGATGATGACAGTGCTGCTTGACCTGGGGGAGTATCCTACAACAGGAAGGATATCCCAGTGACTCCTACATTGTGTTTCATTTTGCTCATGAAGTTTTGCATATTAAAGTGTCTTGTTGGAATGCATCCTACTTATCAGTAGACTATTCTGGTAAAAAAGATTTGAAGGAGGTGATTTTCCAGATCCTTCTGTAGGCCAGGCACTGAGCTGGGTGCCTGGGGATTCAGCAGGGAAGAAGTATAATTCTCTTTTAAGGGCTTTAACCTATGATTTGGATGACTGCTGTATAATACAAATAGCTTTTATGTTCAGTGTTTATTTAAATAAACCCAGGAGGAGATTTTTACTTAGAACAAAAACATTAATTTAAAAAATACCCCAAATTGATTTTTCACTAAATTAGATTATTCTTATTTTAGATCCCCTTAGCTAATGACCTTTTGTTGTACAAATAGGAAGAAATATGATGGATTGTAAAGTAAGTTGAAGGACTGTTGCTCATGGAAAGGGAGTTTTCTCTGGGGCCAGACAAGCTAGATTCACCTTCCTACTCTGCCACTTAGTAATACAGGGCAGCCTTTCTAAGCCTTAGTCTTCTTATCTGTAAAAGATGAGAATAAGAGACAATACTACATGCTTAGCAGAATTTTTTGAGAAATTGGGGATAAAGTATTTATTATAGTGCCTGGCATGAAAGTAGAGTTTAGTGAAGAGTAGCTGTCATAACACGGCCAGAGAAGTTAGGGACACGTCCATAGTACAGGTGACTGCAACTCACTCAACTGGCTCTTCTAGAAAGTCAGCAGAAATCTTAATTATTTACTCTAAATGGCTGCAGGAAATGTGACTCCAAGTGACAGAGACATGGCTGATAACAGGATAGGTAGTTTAAAAAACATAAGCGTTAGGTGAAATCAGAGACTTAGAAGAGTTCAGAGTCCTTTTGGAGAATAAGAGAACCTGACTGTGAGCTCAGCTTTCTTCGATCCTGATCAGTGCCCCCTCATCCTGGAGAGACCCCATGGCCCATCCCCGGTGGACAGCTAGAGTTGCCCACTCAGAGGCTGACTGCCTGCCCAGGGTCTGTTTAGGTAAAGGTTTGTGTGGGTAGGGCTTGTCTCGGCTTCCAAGTCACACTCCTTTGGATTAGGCCTTACTTATTATCATCTTCATTTCCTGAATAATTATTTTGTACATTTTCTGGTAATAGTGCAATCATATACGTCTTTTGTTTTCTTCCTCATCTTGTCTTGCTTCTGAAGAAGCACTTTTATTGACTTAGCAAGTATTTAATAGTAATAGCCAGTTGTGAGAATAAGCACTTTATATGTCTTATGATGATTTAATCCTCAGCCTAACCATGTGAAGGAGACATTAGGCCCATTTTATAGATGAAGAAATAAATGAGACACAGAAGTTAAATAACTTGCCCTATATCAGTAAGTGGTGGGACTGAGATCCTCACACAGTCACTCCCATTCCAGAGCCAGGCTCCTTCATCTCTCTCCTGCTCTAATGCATCTCATCTACTGAGTATTTCAGATTAAACAACCAGCACCATGTGAAGGAGAATATTAACCAGCACCAAGGAGCTCCCTGAGTCTCCCCCATCATTGCTTCTACCAAGGGCTAGCCACTGTCCTGGCTTCTGAGAGCAAAGATTAGTTTTGTCTTTATTTGTACTTTATATAAATGGACTCACAGAATATTTACTTTCATGCCTGGCTTCTTTAGCTCAACATTGTTTCTGTGAGGTTAATCTCTGCTGTTTCAATTTGTAGATTTTCTGTTTTCATTGCTATTATTCTATTATATTAATATACTTAAATTTATTTGTACATTTTTCCGTTGATGGATATTTGTATAGTTTCTCAGTTCAGAGCTGTGCTGAATAGTGCTATTAGGAAGAGTCTAGTACATATCCTTTGGTGAATAAGTGTGTCTGTTGTGGATATACCTAAGAGTGGAATTTCTGGGTGACGGGATATGTGTATGTTAAATTTTAATAGGCATTGCTAAACAGTTTTCCTAACTGGCTGTACAGTTTGCACTTCCCCTGAAAATGTATAAGAATTCTGGTTGTTCTCCATCCTTGATAACACTTGGTGTTTTTTATCTTTTTCATTGTAGCCATTCTGGTGGGTATGTTTTGAAATATTTTTACTTCATCTGTGATAAACCAGATGGCCCCTTTATTTTTGCCTTTGTTTAATTTTCAAATTCTGATTTGTTTGTGAATTTTAGTCACAGCAAATGTCAGAACCTTGGAAACATAAGAACTTTTTGAAGAAATGTTCCAATTGGGCAGGTTCAGTGGAAGTAATTAGGGTAATTTGTAACCATTAACCATAACATTTCTTACTTTGAATGGATGTGATGCTTTGCTCCCTGTCAAAGTAATAGTCATTTACCTTAAGAGAAAGGAGGAATTGTTCTTTAGGTGTTTGAGTTTTTGTTAAATATTTGGCATTCAGACTACCCCGGATATTAAATAATTTCTTTCTTTTCTATAAGTTTAGTACCCCGTTGGCATGGCTTTTGTTTTTTTAAAGATGTGCCACGTGGCCTGTGGGATCTCAGGTCCCCGACCAGCTGTTAAACTCAGGCCCCAGCAGTGAAAGCCCTGGCATAGATTTTTATCTTTACTAAAGAAACTAAAAGTAAATAAATGAATAAAAATTTAAAAAAAAAGAAACTAAAATTTGAATTTAATAGTTTTGGTATTAGGATCTTTATACCTTTCCAAGGGTGATTCTTTTTTACCCTAAAGGAGTTGTCTTGTGTCTTAAAAAAAGGCAGCGTTTATAAGCAATACAAATTTCAAAGCAATGTGGTCATATGTATCTGACATAAAAAGCTTAACGTATGTTTCACAAATAATGAAATCAGCTGCTTTGAAAAGCTGACTGAGCAGCATGTTATTGTAGTGGAAAGAACCAGCACTTTGAATTCTGAAAGGGGGCTGTGCATTCTGACTCTGCTACTTGTAAGCTAGTGTTCAGCAAGTCTTTTAGTTTCTTGAAGCTTTGGTTTCCTTGTCTGTTAAATAGGGGATAGTAATGCACACTTGTCTTGAGGATTAGAATCATGTATAAAAGTGCCTGGTACTGAAAAAGTATTCAGTGAACAGTGACGATTACTACTTATTAAAGTTGTTCGAGAGAGATCATCCAAATGAATAATTCTTTCGACATGTAAGAATTATGTTTCTTGACATTTTAATGCAGAGAAGTAGAGATGAATGCTCCGTATCATTGTTTAAGGAGAGAAGAAAACTAGGGCTGGTCCTGTTTGACATTTTTTTCTTGCCGAGGCATACTACAAGGTAAACTTGGGCTTCAGAATAGGTGAAACACCTGATATGTATATACTGGGTTGGGTCCTTAGAGGACTTACTTATCTGGAGTTTAAGAATATAGCACAATTATATACAATATTTTCAGAGTGAAAAAAAATAGAGGCCATTTAGTTACCTGTACCTAATACAAAACCTGGTTGGAAAATAATCTGTAAGTATGACATGAATCACTGGGGGGAAAAAAGTTCTTTTTTGGGGGCAGCTTAATTCTCGATGATTACTTGGGTGTGACCTTCATGTGGCAGGGATTATGACCCTTGACTACTTTGAAAACCAGAGCATCTGAGGATGTTTTGAGTGTGTGAAGTGGGTACAGGAGAAGGTATGTGGAGTGAGAATGCATGGTTGTAACTCAGGGAACCTCAGACTGGGGCAGGGTGAAGGTACGGGAGCAGGTGACAGGGAATCCAGTTCACCCAGTATCACTGAGGGGCCTTTATCTGTGTGTGATGAAGAAAGTGCTGCTGGTGCTGATTATGGAAGCTAAGGAACATTTCCCAATATGTACAAGCAGTGGAATCAATCAATCAATATCTATAGTAAAGGGAAAAACTAAAGTGTAAAAATAATACACATTAGCAGTCTAGGTAAAGGATAGATAGTTTGTACCTTCTTGACATAAAATAAAGACTAGATGTATCATAAATGATGTGTTGGATTGATGTTGTTTTATTTGCCAACAGCAATGATCATTTTACATGGATACTGAGTCTTTATAGTGCCTTGGAGATATATAGCTTAGATGTCAACCCATCATTTAAAGAATGAGAACTTTGATGGTGAGAGGTCAGTGTATTTAAAGTCTCTGACTTATGGAAGTGTTATATGCTCAAAATTTATTTCTAAGTTTGAAATTTGGAGTTTGTGGTTCAGTAGTAGAAGTAGTGTGATAACTGTTGAATAGGTTCTCATCCCACAAAAGCCACAGTATGTTAATTATATATAATATAAACTCACTAGATGGAGATCTGGGTCTTGGTTGGTTGGGAACCATGTGAAGGTGGAGGAGAGAAGAAGGAGAAGAAAATTTTGGAGTAAGATCTTTTAGATCATTGAGATCATTGTTTCTCAGCAAGGCCTAAGGCCATTTTTTCCAGTTTTGATTGAGGGATATGACCAGCATTCAATGAGTGGGCTGGAGATGCTGATGTCATGCAGTATGCGGAATCGTTTCACACAAAGAAGGATTATCCTTTGTCTTTTTATTTATTTATTTATATATTTTTGGCCACGACAAATGGTTTACTCGATCTCAGTTCCCTGACCAGGGATTGAACCCTGGCCACAGCAGAGAAAGCCCAGAATTCTAACCATTAGGCCACCAGGGAACTCCTTGTCCTTTTTGCCTTCTGAATGTTTGTTTGATGCTTACAGAGGTGAATTGCTTGTTTAGATTATATGAACCTACTTACATGTAAACACAAAGTACTGCATAATTTTTTTTTTTTTTTGGCTGCTCCATGCAGTTTGTGGGAACTTAGTTCCTCCATCATCAAAAGTCAAATCCATGACCTCTGCAGTGGAAGGAAGCATGGAGTCCTGACCTAACCAGTGGAAGGAAGGGACCACCAGGGAATTCCCTGCACAGCTTTAAACTACAGTGAAAGTTCCAGGACTGCAGCTACGCTTGGGAAAGATTGTTTTGAACATTATTTTAGAGAAAGTTGTCACTCTTGGCAAGACCACTCGTAGAGTTGAGTCTATCAGGGCTGAGAACCACCAACTTAGGCCAGAATCTGAAACAGCTGGTTTGCTCTCGATCCACCCTTTCTTGTCTCCTTTAAGTCTCTTCCCCACCTCCCGAGGCCCCTCTGTCATGCACCCACTGCCCTGATTCTCCCCTCAGGCCTCTGCTGCCTTACCCTCCCACCCCCAGGCCTGTATTCTCTGCTCCCCTTACTCTCCCTTTAAATTCCCTGTTCTTTAGGATATATGATTTCAGCTAAGTCAGGGGGAGGAATGCTATTCTAGTTAGCTCACCGCCAGTTCACGGTATGCCCTACAGGGTCAGCTCCCCTAAGCCACTTTCACTTTCATAGCCCCTCAGTCCGCAGACACTCTGGAAGCTCCACGTGTGTTTTTTATTTTCCGAAACCGGTTTCTGTTGCCATGGCAGTGAGGATGGGGCAGGGGTCCGGGCAGCGGTTTATGAGTCATTTGGAAGTCGAGGTGTTCTGAAATGTGGATATTCCAGCTAGGGATGACTCGGTTCATTCTAGCTGAACTTCCTCCTGCCATCTTGTAGAGTGCTTTCCCAGGCAGAGCTGAAAATATGTTTCCCTTTTCTAACAGAAATCTATTTTTCTTTCTTTCTTCTCACTCTCTCTCTCTCTTTTTTTTTTCCAACCTGTGTGAAAGAAGGGGCTGCAGTGTTCAGGAGCTCATTTCATTTGAGGAAGTGTCTCGACAGAGGTTGATATGAAAGGAGAGGCCTGGCAGTGTATTGAAGGATATCCCTTGCTTGCAGGTGGAGCTGGCTGTGGCTCCTAGGTCCTCAGAACCCTCAAGAGAGGTTCCTCTGCCTCTGTGAGGAAGGTTTGTTGCAGGAGAGTTGGCTATTCAGCTGCTGGTGGAGCATCAGCCACTCTCAGATATGGAGCCTGGTCTCCCCTTCTGCTAGCCCCAGACCCTGGGCTGTCTTTGAGGACTCTGATTCTGAAACCATTTATTCATTAATTCTTTCCAGAAGCTTTTTGATCACCTGCATTGTATGCCAAGCACCAGGAACTCAGAGACAAATGAGACAATATTCCTGCTCAGAGACTTACCTGCCTGTACAGACAAATAGGCCTGTAAACACTGGACCCAGTAAAGCCTTCAGAAGTATCTGTGGAGCCAGCAGGGCACAGTCAGTCAGGGGCAGAAGGGTGATGCCAGGCAGAGGCTGAGAAGCAACAGGTGGTTTTAGGAGACTACATGTGGTTCTGCATCGTGCAGTGTGGGTTAAAGGAATACAGCTAGAAGGATAATGGCTAGGTCGTAGAGGCCGAAATACTACGCCAGAGCATCTGGACAGGGCTCATCATGTTCTCTGTTGCCGTTGACCTGGGTCTGAGGGACCTAGAGTTTCTCTTCTCCAAACTTCTCTAACTCTTGACTTTGTTTAAAGTCACAGAGATGGTTTAGTGTAGGCAAGACTACAAGTTTTTGAGCCAGACTGCTTGATCTTGAATCCTAGCTCACTAGCTCTGTGACCGTGGACAAATTATTTAACCTTTCCACACTTAGGTTTCCTCATGTATAAATTGGAGACAGTAGCAGTCTTTTATGTCATGAGCTCATTGAGAGAAATTAAGTAAACATGTATAAGATAGTGCTTAGGACAGTGCCTGGAATAGAGTAAGAAATTAAATGTTAGCTATTACTTTAAAAATAATTTTTGTTCTCAGAGAAATATCTTCTTTTTTATTTTCTGATACCATATTTTATTATAAAAGCTTTTAGATAGAGCTTTCAGAATATACTTAATCCCTTTCCCTCTCTCCTTTTAAAAAACCTGGCACTTACTAATTATTGCAGATGGGAAGTGTGTACCTTCTAACCTCAGTTTCACAGCTTATATTTATTTTTGTGTTTACAGATGACACTCTTAAACCTGGTTTAACATGTTTGGATAATCAGACATATAGTTGATTTGCAATGTGTGAAAGAATATGGATAGATTGTTGGATATACCCCTTAGTTCATGTCACTTATTTGGCAATTGTCATTTATTTGCTTCTTGTTAATATCAGTAGACATTAACTGAACATCCTTATCCTGGGCTTTGAGTTAGACAGAGATCTAAATGATACAGTTCCAGCTCTTGAGGAGCTCATAGTCCTCCCTAGAGACCCTTGCTTGTATTTTAAACTCTTCATTGTGTCTTCCACGGTTACTGTATTTGGTTTGAACCTACTAACCCTTAGTTGAATGTGCTGCTGTCTTAGGTGTGGTGATGTGCATGCGTGCGCACGCACTCAGTCACTCAGTCGTGTCCAACTCTTTGTGACTCCTGGACTGTAGCCCAACAGGCTCCTCCATCCATGGGATTTTCCAAGCAAGAATACTACAGTGAGCTTCCATTTCCTACTTCCCGACCCAGGGATTGAACCCACGTCTCTTGCATCTCCTGCATTGGCAGGCGGATTCTTTATCACGCGCCCCGCCTAGGAAGCTATCTTAGGTGTTTGTTTATTAAATGATCTCTGTAGGGGAAACTACTCAAAGGTTTAGACAGAGCTTTTCTTCCACCATCAGATGTGAAAGAAATTACTTTGAGCAGTCTATTCCTGTTAAAATAAGCGTATATTTTGGTCAAAGTTAGGGCTAGTTGTGCTTAAAAAGTAAGGACACCGTCAGTGTATGGTGTGATTTTCCTTTTTCCCTAGTTTCTCCTTGGGCAGTTTTTAAAACTTAGATAATCTGCCTGCTATACTTCTCTAAATAGCTGTTTAAGGCTTTACCACAAAGAAATATCTGTTCTCATTCAATAGTGAATAACCAACAATGCCCGTTAGTAGAATAGGCCTTCCTTTTCTGATCATTAGCAAGTACACTTTCACTTTGGTGAAACCAAGGGCCTGTGTAGGTTTTGAAATTAGAAATACAATATTCATTAATTCCTACTCTTGATTTAAGTTTGAAAATTGTCATGATATGGAAGTAAAGGTAATTAAGGGGAATATGTTAGGATGACAAATGTTTCTAACAAAGTGAGACATGCCAAGACTTGAGTCATGAGATGTAATATCTTCAAGACCAGTGTAGGGTAAAGAACCTGAGACCCAGTCTCTATGGGGACTGAGTGGTTAAAGAATTAATTGAGGGGGCAGAGGGCACTAACTCTGAATTACAGTTGATGAAGATCCCCCCATCTCAGTCCTAATTCTAGAATGATCAGTTAGAGTATGTTGGGACTTCCATGATGGTCCAGTGGTTAAGACTGCATGCTTTCAATGCAGGCAGTGTGAGTTTGATCCCTCATCGGGGAACTGTGATCCTGCATGCACATAACATGGCCTAAAAAAAGCATTTAAAAAAAAAAGGTATGTAGAAAAGATGATGAATAAGAAATTGCAGCCGTATTCTAGGTGGTGGTCAAATATGTTAACATGCAGTTAGATGAGGAATCGATAGGTAACGTGTCTTACTTTGCTAATGGGCCAGTTTATTGTTGTGTGAGTCACTCAGTCGTATCCGACTCTTGCGACCCCATGGACTGAAGCCCACTAGACGCTTCTCTCCATGGGATTCTCCAGGCAAGAATACTGAAGGGGGTTACCATTCCCTTCTCCAGGGTATCTTCCTGACCCAGGAGTCGAACCCAGGTTTTCTGCATTGCCGGCAGATTCCTTACCGTCTGAGACACTAGGGAAGCCCCAGTAGGCCAATTTACAAATATTCAATTCTAGAAGAAAAGTGGATCAAACCAGATCCAGTTATTAGTGTTTCAGCTAAACAAGACTAGCAAGGCTTCAGGCTTAGAGGAGGGAATTAGAATGTTCATTAGAACTATTGTTAGGAATTAAGGAAGGAGAGCCTCTCTAGAATGTCCAAAACTCTGGGATGGGGATTAGGGTAAACAGGAGTGCTTCAAATGACCAAGCTACCCTTGGTATGGGGAGATTTGAACTATTGGTTACAATTGTTGAGAGTATGAATCAGTATCATGTCTGTGATAGGAAATTTGGCAATATCTGTCAAAATGTAGACTCTGCAGTTTCACATCTATGAATTCATCCTACAGAAGGAATCAACCGAGTGAAAAAGGCTATTTAATGAAATGAATATAAATCAGTAGGGATTTTATTAAATAAATTGTAGTATATCTATACAGAGGTATTGTTTATAGATTTACTCTCTAATTATTAAAAAAAATTTAAAAAATCTGACATTATAAAATGCCCAAGGCATTCACTGAAGAAAGAAGCAATTTTAGTAGTGTATGTATATATATAGTAATTGTCTATCTGCTTATAAAGCTACTATTTATTGTTGTTTAGTCTCTAAGAAAGCCCAGCTACTGTCTATATACATATATAATTATTTCTGTATAGTGGAAACTGTTATTTTTTCCTTATACATTTTTTATATTGCTTTACAATTTTACGACAAGCACTTCACCAGCAGACCAAGAAGATAACTTATCTATTACTCTTTACTGCCCTGCTCTGAGAGGGTGTGTTTGTGCACATCCAGTCATATGTATTTTTGGTGATTCACATCATGGTTGCCTCTTGGGGAGAACATAATGAGAGCTAGCAGAAAAGCTACTTCTAACAATATAGGGGTATCTTATATCGACCAAAGCCTCCCTCTTGCAACAATTATGAACTCAAGGTAGTATATAAAAAGCAGCTATTTCAAGACCTTGGAGAGTGATAAAATGAGGCAGAAACTGACAGGTAACTTGAAAGATATGGATCATACTAGGTAAGATTCTCATTTCTATAGCTTTTTTGCCTGAGGACACTCTGGTGGGTGATGGTTAGCACCCACTCAAGGAAAAGTCTTCAGTCATACAGTCTTACTTGGGGAGTCAGAGGATGGAATTCAGGGCTAAAAGAGAGACTGGAAAATGAAAGGATACATCTTAGAAAGAAGGGAACAGAGAAGGAGAAGCCTTAAAATCTGCTTTAATCCTTGACATGCATGGGGGGAGACTCCATGGAGCTTGGAAAAGGCGATGGTTGAAAGCTGAAACAATTGAGCTGAAATTCAGCTTCATCCACTATAGAAAGGACAGAGTTTGGAGTATGAATCTAGCCTGAGTTGATTGCCCAACAAAACAAAATTCGTCGGAGGGAAATTGGCAGAATCCAGAATCTCCATAATGTCTAGTATACAATAATAACTGAATGTCTCTGTGACTCATTGTCCAGAGAATGGCAGTCAATAGAAATTACCCCAAGATGACTCAGATGTTGAAATCGCCACATAAGGACTTTAAAGCAAACTTGGTAGTAATAAATGAACAAATGGAGACTCTCCCCAGAGAAATGGATAATATATATATATATATAAACAAATGTAAAATCTAGAACTTAAAAGTACAGTGTCTGAAATGAAAAGTTTATTCTCAGCAGCAGGTTGGAGGTGGCTAAAGAAATGGTCAGTGAACTTGAAAATAGAGGAATAGAAATTATCTACTCTGAAGAACAGAAAAGATTGAAAAATAAAAACAGAGCCTCGGTGACTATGGAACAATATTGAAATATAGGTACTTGGAGTCCAGGAGTTCCCCAGTTGTTCTGATACATGAATCAGAGAAAGGCAATCCCAGTTATTTCATGAATAGATTTCTAATGTGCAGAATATGTGAACTTAATAAAATACTTCCTGTTTTATAACACTAAGAGTTATTTATTATGCTGTAGTAGATAACTAAAACAAGACAAGTTTTCTTTGAAGAAATAATGGCTGACAACTAAATAAAAGAACAAGTAACCAAGTTAAAAATGGGCAAAGTGTCTGAATTGATATTTCTTTAAGATACGTAAATGTCCACAAACACACGAAAAGATATTCAGTAACATCATGAGACCATCAGGGAAATGGAAATCAGAACCACAATGGCTACTAGGATGGCTATAATTAAAAAAAAGATAATAACAAGTGATGATGAGGATGTGGGGAAGTTAGAACTCTCAAATACTGCTGATAGAATTGCAAAATTGAAAAGCTACTTTGAAAAACAATGTAGCAGTTACGTAAAAAGTAAAACAGTTACCATTTGAACCAGCAATTCTAAGTGTATATATATAAAAGAAATAAAGTTAAGTCCACACAAAAACTTGTACTTGCATTTTCATAGTAGCATTATTCATAGTATTCCATAAGTGGAAATAACACACATGTCTATCAACTGATAATGGAGAAACAAAATGGGATATATTCATACAATGGAATATTCTTGGCTATATTAAAAAAAAAAAGGACAAAATGCTGATTCATGTTACAACATGGATGAACTTTGAAAACAATACACTAAGTGAAAGAAGCTAGTCACAGAGACCACATATTTTACGATTCCATTTATATTAAGTGTCCAGAATAGGCAAATTTATAGAGACAGAAAATAGAATGACAGTTGTCTAGCTTTGGGAGGCAAGGGGAGATGAGGAATGGTAGCTGCAGCGTATGTTTTTGTTCTTGTTTTTCCTTGGGGGGTAGTGAAAATGTTCTAAACTTGATTAAGCTTATGGTTTTGCATCTATCTCTGTGAATATACTTAAAAACAAGTACATTTTAAATAGATACTGCAGGTTTCCCCCCCCCCACCACTTGCAAATTATAGGCTTGGACTAAGAGTATTTAAGATGCCTTTCTAGCTCTGAAATTCTGCGACTCTCTAAATCTAAGAATTGTCACTTCCCAACATTGTGGTCCATTTTCATAGAGATGTCTGGGAGCCTTTGTCTACTGTCTCTTCAGCAAATTGCAGTGCTCTGGGAGAAATGAAACTTGATCCAAGTCTGTTTTTCCATCTTGATTTCATCTTAGCCTCTATGCTTTGTAACAGTAACAGATGGCCAGAAAATGTTTTCCCACATTCTTGAAGTGCAATAAATAGCAGGCTTCCATTAGCCTTTTCAGCCACCCTTGGACTCAGTGATATCATTGTGGATAAGGAGCACAATACTGAATGAAATTTGTGCCAGAGATTGTTGGATAGTTTGAGGTTAGATCTCAGGTCAGTGGTTTCCTTGGTTGAGCAGACCTCCACAAACCTCCCTGACAATGACTGGACCCATGGATCATCTTTTTACCTGTTCTTTGTTATTATGATAAAATACAGGCAAAATCAGTTGAGAAATTCTTACTGCATTTTTGAGAAGCAGTTAGATAATATCTGTGTTTTTGTTGTCTCCTAAAAGTTAATTGATAAAAAACCAAAACAAATGTATATCATTATCACTATAGAACAGCCCATGGTGGTCCAGCAAACCTGCCTGTACTGTCAGCAGTGCTTAGAGCATAATTAAAGAACTCTTGGTTGTTTTGTTTGTTCAGTTTTTGATGATTACTGACTTACTTGCACCTACTGACCTGGGGAGTTCCTCTTTCAGTATCCTATCATTTTGCCTTTTCATACTGTTCATGGGGTTCTCAAGGCAAGAATACTGAAGTGGTTCGCCATTCCCTTCTCCAGTGGACCACATTCTGTCAGACCTCTCCACCATGAGAAATGTAAAGTAATGCTCAAAATTCTCCAAGCCAAGCTTCAGCAATATGTGAACTGTGAACTTCCTGATGTTCAAGCTGGTTTTAGAAAAGGCAGAGGAACCAGAGATCAAATTGCCAACATCCGCTGGATCATGGAAAAAGCAAGAGAGTTCCAGAAAAACATCTATTTCTGCTTTATTGACTATGCTAAAGCCTTTGACTGTGTGGATCACAATAAACTGTGGAAAATTCTGAAAGAGATGGGAGTACCAGACCACCTGCCCTGCCTCTTGAGAAATCCATATGCAGGTCAGGAAGCAACAGTTAGAACTGGACATGGAACAACAGACTGGTTCCAAATAGGAAAAGGAGTACGTCAAGGCTGTATATTGTCACCTTGGTTATTTAACTTCTATGCAGAGTACATCACGAGAAACGCTGGGCTGGAAGAAACACAAGCTGGAATCAAGATTGCCGGGAGAAATATTAATAACCTCAGATATGCAGATGACACCACCCTTAATGGCAGAAAGTGAAGAGGAACTAAAAAGCCTCTTGATGAAAGAGAAAGAGGAGAGTGAAAAAGTTGGCTTAAAGCTCAACATTCAGAGAATGAAGATCATGGCATCCGGTCCCATCACTTCATGAGATATAGATGGGGAAACAGTGGAAACAGTGTCA
This sequence comes from Redunca redunca, assembly GCA_006410935.1. Lineage (NCBI taxonomy): Eukaryota > Metazoa > Chordata > Mammalia > Artiodactyla > Bovidae > Redunca > Redunca redunca. The sequence continues at coordinate 65,022 of SJYQ01014005.1, read as the reverse complement.
GACTTTATTTTTCTGGGCTCCAAAATCACTGCAAATGGTGAGTGCAGCCATGAAATTAAAAGGCGGTTACTCCTTGGAAGAAAAGTAATGACCAACCTAGATAGTATATTCAAAAGCAGAGACATTACTTTGCCAACTAAGGTCCGTCTAGTCAAGGCTATGGTTTTTCCAGTGGTCATGTATGGATGTGAGAGTTGGACTGTGAAGAAACCTGAGCGCTGAAGAATTGATGCTTTTGAACTGTGGTGTTGGAGAAGACTCTTGAGAGTCTCTTGGACTGCAAGGAGATCCAACCAGACCATTCTGAAGGAGATCAACCCTGGGANAGTGGAAACAGTGTCAGACTTTATTTTTCTGGGCTCCAAAATCACTGCAAATGGTGAGTGCAGCCATGAAATTAAAAGGCGGTTACTCCTTGGAAGAAAAGTAATGACCAACCTAGATAGTATATTCAAAAGCAGAGACATTACTTTGCCAACTAAGGTCCGTCTAGTCAAGGCTATGGTTTTTCCAGTGGTCATGTATGGATGTGAGAGTTGGACTGTGAAGAAACCTGAGTGCTGAAGAATTGATGCTTTTGAACTGTGGTGTTGGAGAAGACTCTTGAGAGTCTCTTGGACTGCAAGGAGATCCAACCAGACCATTCTAGAGGAGATCAGCCCTGGGATTTCTTTGGAAGGAGTGATGCTGAAGCTGAAGCTCCAGTACTTTGGCCACCTCATGCAAAGAGCTGACTCATTGGAAAAGACTCTGATGCTGGGAGGGATTGGGGGCAGGAGGAGAAGGGGATGACAGAGGATGAGATGGCTGGATGGCATCACGGACTCGATGGACATGAGTCTGAGTGAACTCCAGGAGTTGGTGATGGACAGGGATGCCTGGCGTGCTGCGATTCATGGGTTTGCAAAGAGTCGGACACGACTGAGCAGCTGAACTGAACTGACTTACTTGCATATTTGATCACAGAGCTGATAGCACAGTAACCTCTGTGGTCCTTTGTCAGTGTCTTGGTAGAGACTGGGCGTTATTGCTAGAATGCTGGTGACTTAGCTCTGGGCATGCCTAAGAAAGATTTTATTAATCTGATTGAGTTGGTGAAGTGCTGAAAGGTCTTTGATGGAGGTACACTGTAACTTTATCCCCTTCTCCCCCCAGAAAACAATTTTTTTTCTTCTTATACAGGTTAAGCAGCTAAATAGCCGTGGTAGTTTGTAAAAAAGGAAAGGATGTCTTCTTACCATTTCTGAGATAGCTTATAAATTTATTCTGTGCCAGATGTGTTTTGAAGGAATATTTTACTAAGCGAAGATGTTAGTAGAAGAAAGTCCAGTGAGCAGAGCTGGGTTCATGCTCTGCCTCTTCCTGCCCTGTTCACCTTGGGCAAATGACTTTATATCTGAACCTCATGTTCTTTTTCTTTAAAATGGGGATAATGATGCATATTTCATATGGGGTATTGGGAAGACTAATTGAGATAATATTCCTTTTCAGAGTGCTTGGTACAAAGTAAAATGTACTTAAAAAATGTTTTAGGGCTTGAAAAAATGAAAAATGACGTTTATTTTTTGTAGAGCTGTAGATAAGGTTGAGCTTCCCAGGTGCTTTGGTGGTAAAGAATCTGCTTACTAATGCAGAAACACCAGAGACATGGGCTCGATCCCTGGGTCAGGAAGAGCCTCGGCAGTAGGAAATGGCACCCACTCCAGTATTCTTGCCTGGGCAATTCCGTGGACACAGGAGCCTGGCAGGCTACAGTCAGGGAGTCACAAAGAGTCAAACATGACTGAGCAGCTGGGCACACAAGTAAGGTTAGGTTTTGCATAGATAACATGGCACCAGTTTAGTATAGGCACTCTGAGAATGTCAGTGCTAATAAGCAGTATAACTTATTCTTGTCTGTGTTTGTTTCGTTTTATTTGAAGTATGTTCCTCTTTTCAGAGAGAAACATACTTGAAAAAGTTTCTGTCACTTTTCTTGAAAATAGCTTTTTATCAGATGCAAAATTAGCTTATCTTAGTGATTCTCAGCCTTTCCTCCCAGCTCCTGTATATTAAAGGGATCCTCACCCTGTCTCGCTCCTACCATGATTCTTAGCTGAGGTGGGGAGGTGGGGTCTTATCAGAGTCTGTGCAGAGGAGAGAGGAGACATAGAGCCCTCAAAATTAATTTTTTGTCTTCAAGAATTATCTTCTTCTGAAGGGTGCCCCACCCCCATTTTAAGCTGAGGTGGCTTTGCTGAATACTTAAGAGTTAAAGGAAAGGTGCTGGAAGGAAATAATTGTAATATCTTATTTAAATACAAAAGGGACTTGAAAGCCACCTGGTACCTAGCGATTCTAGGTAAGTAATGTTGAGTTCTGTTTTCTGCTTTTCTTTCCATCTTTCAAGACTGTTTCCTCTGGGCTCTCCCGGGGAGGGGGGGGGGCGGCGGCTGTGTCTTCCTTTACTTTCAGCTGTTTTACGTAGTGAAAGTACTTTGAGTTATTCTCCTTTTCTCTTTCACACCCAGTCCTGTTTCCTCGTAGGTGGCCATGCTTTACAGGAAAAGAGGAATTCTCTTTCCCTCTGTGGCAAGTTAGTTTTCAGAGAACAGGAGTCATTATAGAAAACTTATTTTTTTAGTTCAGAGAATAATACAGATTCATACTCAGTAACTGTTGATTAAATTTTTTTTTACTAATTAAAATCAGTAAAAGTGTGCATAAAGGTCTAGGATTTTATTTCCCCCTGTTTAGATGCTGATAGCCCACCGTGGTCCGAGGTTGCTGGCTGAGCACAAGACCCCTGGGCCAGAGAGAAAGGACTTTATTGGTCACGGCCCTGCAAGCAGTGTAAACGTAGGCTTGCGCTGGCTCCCTTGTGCCCCGCAGGTCCCACGGGAGTGGTATGAACGGGCCCAGCTGGATGCCTGTGCGTGCGCTATGGCAGCGGGGCCCTGAGTTTGGGGAATCCATTGCTTTCGTAGTACATAGTAAGCAAGCCCGTCCTTTGTACTGGAGAGGAGCATTGCATCATCCCTCAAAGCCGCTCTCTCCTAACATAGCCCTGAGAAGGAGCTTGGGTGAGGAGTGGTCAGGGTCATGGGTTTTGTGTTTTTCTTACCCAACAAGACATGCAGGAATGTGAGAGACCCATGGAGGAGTAGCTCTCCCAACAGTATATATATATACAGTAGGTCACTGATAGAAATCTTAGGTAGATTTATTGTAAAATATTTGCCATACAGCAAGGTATAAAGAGTAATGTAATGAAGAGCCACGCAGTTACCTCCCAGCTTGAGAAGTAAGCGTTGACCATGCAGGTGGCACCTCCTGGGGACCCCTCCCCATGTCCCATAGGCAAGCACTTGCCAGAATTTGTTTTTGTCATGCGAGTGCATTTCTGTGTGTCTCTTAATATACAGTACTGTGTGTTTTTAAACTTCTAGTTTTTTTTTTTACTATCATTTAAAAAACTGTTACAGAGGCCTTTTACATAGTACCATGTTAGTCACCGTGAAACAAAAGTGTAGAGATAAAACTCTTGCCAGTCATGATTTTAGCGTTCAAGGGAAACCAAAACCACTGAAACACAGCTTAGTAAAACGGAAAGGATGTGTGTGGGAAAAAAAGTTGGTATACAACATATAACTCTATAAATTCAACTATTAGCATCTAATACGTGCAAGGGCTAAGTATAGTTAACAGATGGAGGGAGAAGTGGAATCATTATTGGCGAGAAAAGAGTGACTATGAGAGGCAACAGCAGTGAGAACTTACACAGGTGAGATTCGTCAGACAGTTCGTGGTACAGGAGCCAGGGTTATGCTGTGAGGACCTGGCTTGAAGCTGATCCAGCCAACAGATGAGAGAAGGGAGCTGGGAGTAGTCAGTCAGCAGGGCAGTTGGCTACAAGGTGTCTAGGAACGCTGGTATTCTGTCAGGTAACCATGTTATCAGGAGGGGTGGCTAACACTCAGCCCCTGACCTCACAGGGTTAACACGTAATTGCATAGCAGTGGTTACATATGGGAAAATGAGAGAACACCCAAGATCCTCTCTGATGATGACCTAAATGTGTGTTACAGATTCCAGGGATGTAGAAGGTACGAGTTTAACATGAAGTTTAACTTTGAAGCAGTTAAGGAAAGAACGTCTCAGTGAGAAGTCAGAGTTGAGTCTTCAATGGCAAATCATGATGAAGGTGCTCCAGGAAGAGGGGTGGGTGGCGAGAGCATAGGCGCGAGGGCTGGAGACAGCGTGTGTGGGGCAATTAACAGGATGGCACTGGTCAGGCTCTCTGGCCTCACGCTCTCACCCCTCACCCCATGTGCTGGAAAAAGTGACTCCGCAGGGCTGTGTAACAGCTGAGGCCACTTACGGCGCTGCGCATGCAGGTCACGAGGTACTCGCTTGGTCCCAGGCTGCTTGATGCAGTAGCCTGTATGAGCCTCACCATGAAAGCCCTGGCTGCCGCTGCATTGGTTCTACATTGGAGCGGCATCTTAGTTAAACGTTATATGAAGTTATGTTATGGCTACGTTATGGTTATGTTGTGGCTGCTGCTGCTGCTGCTGCTGCGTCAGCCAGGAGAGAGGCTGCGTTATGGCTGCCATGCCAGTCAGGAGAGAATAAACGTGTCTGCAGTTCCTACAGCTCCTTGAGTCTTCTTCCAGCCTCTTAGCTTGTGCCTTGCCTGCCCTGGGTTCCGCGAACAGTGTGAAAAGCAAGACAGTTGGCATCAGGAACAGGATAGGCAATACAATTGGTGTCGTTGGCGGGATGTGAAGGGATTCAGTGTGAAACAGTGAGAGGACAGGCCTGTGTGAATTGTTTATGTCCAGGCCCCTCGACGGAGGAGGTGATGGCACCCCACTCGAGTGCTCTTGCCTGGAAAATCCCGTGGACGGAGGGGCCTGGTAGGCTGCAGTCCATGGGGTTGCACAGAGTTGGACATGACTGAAGCGACTTAGCAGCAGCAGCAGCAGCAGGAGGCCTCTTGACGTGTAGAATTTCCCATGGCCTGGATTCTGCTGATTGCACACTTAGGGTACAGTTCAGCAGTTTTCCTTTGTATTTCCTGCAAATGAGCAACAGGACCCAGTGGTGTGATGACATTCAGGTTCAGTCCCTTTGGCAAGGCCCTAAGTGGTTGTGTTCTTTTTTCACATCAGTAAAGGTATATGTAAGGATCTGGAGTTTTGCTTTACCCTACTTAACAAGCCAGTAATTAATCTGTTACTGTTTTATATCCTAACCTCATAGAATTCCCTCTTCTGTTGTTTCAAATAGAGTTTAGAAATACAATGGCTTGCTTTCTGATACCTCCTGGTCTGTTACCCGCCCCCCCAACTCACTGACCCCCTGCCCAACTTTTATTTGGACTATCTGTTTTCTTCATTTCTGTCTTGCTTAGTTTGGATTCCTCTCCCAGAAGGTTTTCTCAGTGTGGGGACCCATCTTAGGAAGGAGCCTTGGTGAATTCCGTGAGTTTATAGGGTTAGATTGCTTTGGCTCATTTGGCGTTTTGCCCAAAACCCCTCCAGCTTCCGCTGCTTTTCTCAAATTGGTCCACATTGCTCTTCGCTGAGTACTTGGTCATCCTGGGGTCCTTCTGTTCCCTGACTTCTCTGGTGCCCTGTTGTTTTCCTCTTTGATGATCTGCACAACTGCTTATGCACAACTCATGTCTTATGGCTGTTAATGTTTTTTCCCCTCCTGCTTGTATATGGGGGTTGATGAGGATGCTTTATCTTATAGTTTTGTTTTTAATGTTATTCAAGGGCTTCCTTGGTGGCTCAGTTGGTAAAGAATGCCTGCAATCACGGAGGCCCAGGTTTGATCCCTGGGTTAGGAAGATCCCCTGGAGAAGGAAATGGCAACCCATTCCAGTATTCTAGCCTGGGAAGTTCTATGGACAGAGGAGCCTGGCAGGCTGCAGTCCATGGGGTTGCAAGAAGAGTCAGGCACAACTTATCGACTAAACCATGAGCTGTTAAGCTGCTATCTGGTTGTTTGGTTTTGTATGGAATTATATCAAAGGCTATAGCAGTTTCTTCAGAATTGTGATCGTAGGTTCTTGAGTAGAAAGACGATGCGACTGTGACAGAATATGTCTCACCTAACATCTTACACTGTCTGGAGATAGTGTGGTTGTTAGTCCACATTTGTTCTTTAACTTTCTCATTTCTCCATATTGAGACGTGTTACTTGGTTATAATGCTCATTTGCAGATTTCCATGGAAATAATAGCTGCTTACCATCACTCTTTTCAGGTTCACTAAAAATCTTTCCCCGGACAAAATCAATTTGAGCACCCTGAAGGGGGAGGGTCAGCTGACCAACCTGGAGCTGGATGAAGAGGTTCTACAGAATGTGCTGGAGCTCCCCACCTGGCTAGCCATCACTCGGGTCTACTGCAACAGGGCCTCGATCCGGGTGAGAACGCGGTCCGAAGGCTGCTGCTCTCCTTGGCCAGCAGGCCTGCCCTCGTGAGGGGTACCTCCCAGAGCCCTGAGTCTTTGCTTTCCTCTTTCAGATCCAATGGACAAAGTTGAAGACACACCCAATTTGCTTGGTAATTGCCTTTCTTGATTGAAAGTAATCAAATGGGGGAGGTGGGGGTAAGGTTTTAAAGGAGCTGAGAGAAGATGGGGAGGAGTTTGATAGGCTGTCCCTTTTGGGAGTGTGGGTGCTTCCATCTGGCTTGTGAGCTCCTACGTGAGATGGGGTGACTGTTGTCTGTGTTTTTTCTAGAACTTCTGTGCAGTAGAGCAAGAAGCTCTGAGACACAAGTCCTGAGTTGGTTTTGCTTTGAGTTTTGTTTTTTATAACAAGTTTTGCTGTCCAGCTTCTATCTTTACATTTCCTTTGGATTCCTGTTGGAGGAATTATTAGAAATTTATTCACGTTGACTGTTGGGTGATTCTCATGTCTCCCAAGGGCTGGAATCCCCAGGAAGAGTAATATCTCTATAACTTGGACTTATGTTTTCATTTCTGTGAGCTAATCCCATGCTTGTCATGGAGTTCTGCTGTTAATAGAAATGGAAGGGGGAAGACGAGGCCTCTCTTTGTATTTTAGTTTGTTTGTTCTTTCATTTGAATAACATTTATTGTTGGTCCACCGTGGACACAGCACTCAACTGGGTGCTGGAGCTCGGAGACGGATAGGACAGTCTGTGCTGTGTGGGGCTTCATGCAGATGCTTAGGTCTCCATGGGTTTTCTTTCAGTGTCTGGATAAGGTAGAGGTGGAGATGAAGACCTGTGAGGAGCCTCGGCCGCCCAATGGACAGTCTCCCATTGCCCTCGCTTCAGGACAGAGGTTAGTTGCTTTGGGTCCTATTATTTCCAATGTATCAATGGAGCCAGATCACCTTTTAATTAAAAATTAGAAACTTTTCATTATGGAAATTTTCAGATATATACTAAATAGTATAATGAGAGAATAGTGTAATGAACCCCCATCCACCCAAGATCTAACTTTCACAATTATCAACAATTTACTGTTCTTTTTCTACCTTTCTTCTGCCACTTTGTGAGTGTGTGTGTATGTATGCACCCGCTGTAATATTTGAAAGCAAATCCAAGATACCATAGGATTCCATCTGTAAATACTTCTGTATTATGTGTCATTAACGAAGATTGAGAAGAAAGAAAAAGACTCCACAATACTATATCACAATTAATAGAATTCATGGGGATTCCTTAATATCATCTAACACTTTTTTCATATTTAATTTTCCTGAGTTGTCTCTAAAATATTTTTTTGACAGTTCAGTTTGGCTGCAAAGAGCTCCATACCTTACATTTGGGGATATTGCTTTTTAAAGCTCTGTAAGGGTTTCCCTGCTGGTCTGGTGGTTAAGAATCTACCTGCCAATGCAGTGGACACAGGTTTGATCCCTGGTCCAGGAAGATTTCACATGACACGGGGCAGCTTAGCCTGTGCACCATGACTCCTGAAGCCCGTGAGCCTAGAGCCCTTGCTGTGCAGTAATAGAAGCCACAGCAATGAGAAGCCTGTGCACTGCAACTAGAGAGTAGCTCCTGCTCACTGCAGCTAGAGCAGGTCCACGCACAGCAGCAGAGACCCAGCACGGCCAAAAAAAACCCCAAATAAATAGCATTTTTTTAAAAAAGAAGAAAAACCTTAAAAAATAAAGCTCTGTAATTTTAAATAATCCCCAATCGCACACTTTTTTATATGTAATTTATTCTTTGTAGAAACTGGATTATTTCTTCTAAGAATTTCCCATATTTTGTATTTTGGCTGATTGGATCCTCGAGGTATTATTTAAGATGTTTAATTTGGTAGTTAAAGACTTGATTTGATTGATTTGTTCGTTTTCTTGGTAAGAATACTTCATGAATAGTACCGTGTATTTCCTATTGTAAATAGTGGGAGGCGCATAGTATTCCTTTGGTTAAGATTAACCAGTGGATTCAGATGATGTTGGCCTGACTTGTCACTGGTGATACCTCTCACCTCATCTACCTCTCACCTCCTGGTTTAGGAATCATTGATGATTGTTGTCTGTAGATCTATTATTTCAGTATAAGATGGAAAACAGAGATTTTATAGCTCTTTTTTCCTGTTGCATTTATTAGTTGTGATTTTCTGTAGAGAAAACTTTACAGAGAACTTTCTTTTACTAACTATTAATATTTGATTACTTTGAAATACAGTTTGTACAGGAATATCAGGATAAATACTGAATTCTTTACCTTTATTTAGCAAATTTAAGATTTATAAGTTGACACCCTGATAATCTCTGAAGAGATTTCTTTTGGGTGGGGAAGAGTGAAGGCGGTTTATCATTTTGAATCCATTTATGCATTATTAAGGTGTAATTGAGGGAGAATAGACTGTACATATATAAAGTCTACAATTTGGTAAGTTTGGATGTATGTATATGTCCATGCAACCATCAGCACAGTCAAGATAATAACATATCTGTTCCCTCAAACCTATTGTTGATCTCCCTGCCCTTTCCCCTCCCATCCCCAGGCAATGACTTTCTGTCAGTATAGATTGCATTTTCTATAATGTTTTCTAAGTGAAATTATAAAGTATGTACTAGTTTTTAGTGGCTTCTTTTATTCAGCATAATTATTTTGAGATTTATCCATGCTGTTGAGTTTGTTGATAGTTCATTCCTTTTATTTATTCTATTTAGTTTGTTTATTTAGTATTTATGGCCGTGCTGGGTCTTTATTGCTGTGCTCTGTGGCATGTGGGATCTTCCCGGATCAGGGATCAAATCCTTGTCTCCTGCACTGGCAGGCAGATTCCTTACCACTGAGCCACCAGGGAAACCCAGTTCATTCTTTTAATTATTGAATAATATTCCATGTGTTATCTATTCACTTGTTAGTGTTCATTTTATTTCCAGTTTTTGGCTATTGCAAGTAATGCTGCTATAAAAACTCATATACAAGTTGCTGTGAGGTCATGTGCTTTTATCTCTCTTGGCTAAATGCCTAGGAACAGAATAGTTGGATGGAATGGTAGGTGAGATTTAACTTTTTAACAAACTGTTGAACATTTCCTGGTTGATTTACTATTTTACAGTCATTGTTCATTTTTTATGTGCTTTTACATTTTTTACATCCTATGTTTATGTTTTCTTATAAGATGTGTTTGTTGTGTACTGTCAATGCCTTTGCACGAGACCATTCCAGCCATGATTCTTTCTGATGTGCATCTGTCCCCATCTGTGGCCAGTGAGAGCCTTTCAATATCACCTATGTCCTTTGGACAAGATCCCAGTAATCTTTCTGTTTTTATACAGAACAAATCAGGCTTCTCTTATTCTCTTCTCTTTTATCCTTACCTCAGACCTGGAATCAGACATTTCTTCAAGGAACCTGATTCTTTTTAGTGAGAAATGTTATGAATATTTAGTTAGAGACAATAGTCTGGGCAGAATTGTATTCATTGGGTTGTCACTGCTTTAAAGCCTTTTCAGTTCTAGGGAAAAAGTATTTTTTAAGAAAGACAAAAATAATTCATGATAATATTTTGAATTTCTCAAATTGAAAAAAGGATTTTGAGTAACTTTTTAGNTGTTTTTAAACGTGGCTGCTCATTAGAAACATATCTGGAACTCCAGTGGAAAAAAAAGCAATACCTGGACATTTGTAGTTTTCAAAAAATTCCAAGATAATTCTGGTATGCGTATGAATTTTAAAAAGTATTCCAGGATCTTCTATTAAATGGTAGTTTTAGTGATATAGAATTCTATTAGTTTTCTATTGACCGATCATGATACAATGGTATTGTGAGTAATCACAGTGTGAAAGATGTTTATCAATTTTCATAATCAATAGCCAGATAAAAAATAAAAGGCAATTACAATTGCAAGCCATAATGGCAACATGATTAACCTAACAATATAAAATAATTACATACAATTTGGGGGGGCTCAGGCAGAGTGATGTGGTAAGTGAAAATGCATACATCCACCTGTTTTCATCTGCTCACCTTGTCTATATCTTTTGATTAGGGCATTTAATCAATTTACATTTAAGGTAATTATCCATATATATGATCCTATTACCATTTTCTTAATTGTTTTGGGTTTATTTTCTCTTGTTTCCTGCCTAGAGAAGTTCCTTTAGCATTTGTTGTAAAGCTGGTTTGGTGGTGCTGAATTCTCTTAACTTTTTGCTTGTCTGGAAAGCTTTTGACTTCTCCATCAAATCTGAAGGAGAGTCTTGCTCCATAGAGTATTCTTGGTTGTAGGTTCTTCCCTTTCATCATTTTTAATATATCATGCCATTCTCTTGCTTGTAGAGTTTCTGTTGAGAAATCAGCTTACAGCCTGATGGGAGTTCCTTTCCTTTTCCCTTGTTGCTTTTAATATTTTTTAGGGCTTCCTTGGTGGCTCGGATATAAAGAATCCGCCTGCAATGTGGGAGACCAGTGTTCGATCCCTGGGTTGGGAAGATCCCCTGGAGGAGGGCATGGCAACCCACTCCATTATTCTTGCCTGGAGAACCCCATGGACAGAGGAGCCTCACGGGCTACAGTCCACGGGGTTGCAAAGAGCTGGGCACGACTGAGCGACTAAGCACAGCTCTGTCTTTCCTTTTTGTTAGTTTGATTATTATGTGTCTCAGTGTGTTCCTTCTTGGGTTTACCCTGCCTGAGACTGTCTGTGCTTCCTGGACTTGGTTGACTGTTTCCTTTCCCATATTAGGGAAGTTTTCAGCTATTATCTCTTCAAATATTTTCTCAGGTCCTTTCTCTCTTCTCCTTCTGGGACCTCTACAATGCAAATGTTAGTGTGTTTATTGTTGTCGCAGAGGTCTCTTAGGCTGTCTTCATTTCTCTTCATTCTTTTTCTTATATTCTCTTCATTCTTTTTCCTATATTCTCTTCTGTAACAGTGATTTTTGCCATTCTGTCCCCCAGGTCATTTATCCGTTCTTGAAAGTTAAAGTTAAAATCACCCAGTCGTGTCCAACTCTTTGCAACCCCATGGACTTTACAGTCCATGGAATTCTCCAGGCCAGAATACTGGAGTGGGTAGCCTTTCCTTTCTCCAGGGGATCTTTCCAACCCAGGGGTCGAACCCAGGTCTCCAGCATTGTGGGCAGATTCTTTACCAGGTGAGCCATAAGGGGAAGCCCAAGAATACTGGGGTGGGTAGCCTGTCCCTTCTCCAGCAGATCTTCCTGACCCAGGAATCGAACTGGGATCTCCTGCATTGAAGGTGGATTCTTTACCAACTGAGCTATCAGGGAAGCCCTATCCATTCTTCTGTCCCAGTTATTCTGCTATGGATTCCTTCTAGTGTATTATTCATCTCTGTTTGTTCTTTAGTTCTTCTGAGTCTTTGGTAAACATTTCTTGCATATTCTTAATCTTTGCCTCCATTCTTTTTCTGAGATCTTGAATGATCTTCACTATCATTTTTCTGAATTCTTTTTCTGGAAGGTTGCCTATCTTCACTTCATTGAATTGTTTTTCTGGGGTTTTATCTTGTCCCTTCATTTGGGACATAACTTTCTGCTTTTTCATGGTGGTTAAGTTTCTGTAATGTGGTTTTTTATTTCAGTCGCTGTGGGACTGTGGTTCTTCTTGCTTCTGTCTGGCTTCTGATGGGAGGCTAAGAGGCTTGTGTAAGATTCCTCGGGGGAGGGATTGGTGTTGGGAGAAACTGTGTCTTGCTTTGGTGAGCAGGGCCTTGCTCAGTAAAGCTTTAACCCAGTTATCTGCTGGTGGGTGGGATTATGCTCCCTCCCTGGTATTTTTTTGGCCTAAGGCGACCCAACCCTCTAGGTCTATGGTTGGGTGCTGGCGACCTCTAAGAGGGTATACCCCAAGGAGGACCTTCCAGGCTGGGTGCCCCCTTCCCTGTGGTGAGCCCCTCCTGACCCACACCTCCTCCACAGGAGACCCTCTGACACTAGCTCCTTTCCTCTGAGTCTCGGTATGTGGAAAATTTTGTTTGTGTCCTCCAAGACTGGAGTCTCTTGTTTCCCCAGTCTTGTGGAAGTCTTGTAATCCAATCCTGCTGGCCTTCAAGGCAGATTCCCTGGGGAATCTGGGAATTGGCAGTCCCTTTGGCTGGGAATTGGCTGGGAAGCCCAGGGTTCACAGCAGTGGGAGAACTTCTTTGGTGTTATAGTTTTCCAGTTTGTGCGTCATCTACCCAAGGGTATGGGATTTGATTTCATCATGATTGTGCCCCTCCTACCATCTCACTGTGGCTTCTTGTCTTTGAATGTGGGGTATCTTCTTTGGTAATTTCCGGTGTCCTGGTGACAGTCACTCAACAGCTGGTTGTGGTTTTGGTGCCCTCACAAGAGGAGATGAGCACATGTCCTACTCTGCCATCTTGAACCAGAAATATTTGCATTTTTTTCATATGCTAAATTTTGGTTCCTAGCAACATTTTATAATAAATAATTCACTTTTTAATAGTTTCAAAAATAACAAAGACTAATATAACTCCCAGTAAGACTACTGAATGCAGTAGCCTTTTGTGTGTGTGTATACGTGTTTTTTGTTTTTGGCCACACTACACGGCTTATGGGATCTCAGTTGCCCAACCAGGGATCGAACTTGGGGCCTTCGGCATTAAGAGAGCAGAATCCTAACCACTGGATCACCAGGGAATGCCCATGTATTTGCTTTAACCTTATGATATATTCTATTAGAGATATATAGTCAAAATACTGTGTTTTAAAATTACTTGAGGGACTTCTCTGTTGGTGCCTCCAGTGCACGGGGTGTGGGTGTGACCCCTGGTCGGGGAGCTAAGATCCCTTATGCCTCACAGCTGAAAAACCAAAATATAAAACAGAAGCAATATTGTAACATTCTTTGTATGGTTGGGAACCAACTTGACATACAGAGGAGTTCATTTTTTTAGGACAGATTTTTTAGAGCAGTTATAGGTGTGAACAGTAGTACCAAGAGGAAGGAACAGAGATTTCCCGAATACCCCCTGCTCTCAACACATGCAGAGCCTCCCCCATTATTGACATCCGCCAACCAGAGTGGTATATTTATTATGATAGATGAACTTACACTGACACATCATTATCACACCAAGTTCATACTTTACACTGAGGTTCACCCTTGGTGGGACATTCTATAGGTTTGGACAAATGTATAATGACATACATTCACTGTTATAGTATCATACAGTGTATTTTCACTGCCCTAAAAATCCTCTGTGCTCCACTTAGTCATCCTTCTCCTTGCCCCAACCCCTGGCAACCACTGGTCTTTTCACTATTCCATAGTTTTTCCTTTTCCATGATGATTCCATCTCTTTAGATTGCCTTCTTTCACTTAATAATATGCATTTAAGTTTCCTCCATGTCTTTTTATGACTCTGTGGCTCATTTCTTTTTAGTGCTGAAAAATATTTCATTGTCTGGATGTACCAGTTGTACATCCAGATGTACATCTGTATGTAATAGTTACAGTATCTTGGTTGTTTGTTTCCATAATTTTGGCAGTTATGAATAAAGCTGCTATAAATGTCCATGTGTGGACTTTAACTTTTAAATTCCTTTGAGTGTATATAAAGGAGCATGATTGCTGGATCATATGGTAAGAGTATGTTCATTTTTGGAAGAACTGTCTTCCCAAAGTGACTTACCATTTTACATTACTACTAGCAGTGAATGAAAGTTCCTGCTGTTCCATATCCTTGTCAGCATTTGGATTAGTAATTAATGAAAGTTGCTCAGTCGTGTGTGACTCTTTGCAACCCCATGGACAGTAGCTTGCTAGGCTTTTCTCTCCATGGAATTCTCTGCATTTGGTGTTGTCAGCAATTTGGATTTTGGTCATTCTAATAGGTGTGTAGTAGAATCTTACTGTTATTCTAATTTCCATTTCCCGGAAGAAAAGTTATGACCAACCTAGATAGTATATTCAAAAGCAGAGACATTACTTTGCCGACGAAGGTCCATCTAGTCAAGGCTATGGTTTTTCCAATAGTCATGTATGAATGTGAGAGTTGGACTGTGAAGAAGTCTGAGCACCGAAGAATTGATGCTTTTGAACTGTGGTGTTGGAGAAGACTCGAGAGTCCCTTGGACTGCAAGGAGATCCAACCAGTCCATTCTGAAGGAGATCAACGCTGGGATTTCTTTGGAAGGAATGATGCTGAAGCTTAAGCTCCAGTACTTTGGCCACCTCATGCGAAGAGTTGATTCATTGGAAAAGACTCTGATGCTGGGAGGGATTGGGGGCAGGAGGAGAAGGGGACGACCGAGGATGAGATGGCTGGATGGCATCACGGACTCGATGGACGTGAGTCTGAGTGAACTCTGGGAGTTGGTGATGGACAGGGAGGCCTGGTGTGCAGCGATTCATGGGGTTGCAAAGAGTTGGACATGACTGAGCGACTGAACTGAACTGAACTGAACTGAATAACATATGATGTAGAGCTTATAAGACATATGCTTGTTTGCCATCTGTATGTCTTTCACAAGGTATCTATGAAGGTCTTTGGCCCATTTTTTAATTGAGTTGTCTTCTTATTGTTGAGTTTTAACAGTTCTTGGTATATTTTGGATAACAGTCTTTTATCAGATGTGTCTTTTTGCAGATATATTCTAGTCTATGAGTGGTCTTATTCTCTTGACATTGTCTTTCACAGAGCAGATTTTGAAACTTTAATGAAGTCCAGTGTAGCTGTTATTTCTTTCATGAATTGTGCCTTTGGTGTTGTATCAAAAATGTAATTGCTATACCCAGTATCATCTAGGTTTTCTATTATGCTATCTTCTAAGAGTTTTATATCAGTTTGTTTTAAATTTCTAAAGTGTTTTTAATTTAGTTTTTAAACTATGTAAAATTACACAGTTCCAAAGTTAAAACTATAAAACAAGGTATGTTATATGTACGTATGTTTCTATTGTCCCTACTCCATTTTTTACACAAAATTTAACATACCATAAACACTTTCCACATTGCCTTTTTCTTTTAAAAATATATCCTGGAGATCACTTCATAGATGTATGTAAGGAGATGCTTCTTACTCCTTTTTGCACCTGCAAAATACTCAGTATATTTTATAGGGGTGTCATAGTTTATATAGCCAGTTCTCTATTAATCAGTTCATTTCAGTCACTCGGTTGTGTCCGACTCTTTGCGATCCCATGGACTGCAGCACGCCAGGCTTCCCTATCTGTCACCAACTCCTGGAGCTTATTCAAATTCATGTCCATTGAGTTGGCGATGCCATCCAACCATGCCATCCCCTTCTTCTCCTGCCTTCAGTCTTTCCCAAAATCAGGGTCTTTCCCAGTGAGTCAATTCTTTCTATCAGGTGGCCAAAGTATTGGAGTTTTAGCTTCAACATAAGTCCTTCTAGTGAACACTCAGGACTGATCTCCTTTAGGATGGACTGGTTGGATCTCCTTGCAGTCCAAGGGACTCTCAAGAGTCTTCTCCAACACCACAGTTCAAAAGCATCAATTCTTTGGTGTTCAGTGTTCTTTATAGTCCAACTCTCACATTCATACATGACTATTGGAAAAACCATAGCCTTGACTAGATGGACCTTTGTTGGCAAAGTAATGTCTCTGCTTTTGAATATGCTGTCTAGGTTGGTCATAACTTTCCTTCCAAGGACTAAGTGTCTTTTAATTTCATGGCTGCAGTCACCATCTGCAGTGATTTTGGAGCCCCCAAAACTAAAATCAGCCACTGTTTCCAATGTTTGCCCATCTATTTGCATTTAGTGATAGACTGGATGCCATGATCTTCGTTTTCTGAATGTTGAGCTTTAAGCCAGCTTTTTCACTCTCCTCTTTCACTTTCATCAAGAGGCACTTTAGTTCTTCTTCACTTTCTGCCATAAAGGTGGTATCATCTGCATATCTTCAGATGACATTATTGATATTTTTCCCAGCAATCTTGATGCCAGCTTGTGCTTCATCCATTGAGTGTTTCTTATGATGTACTCTGCATATAAGTTAAATAAGCAGGGTGACAATATACAGCCTTGACGTACTTCTTTTCCTATTTGGAACCAGTCTGTTGTTCCATGTCCAGTTCTAACTGTTGCTTTCTGACCTGCCTACAGATTTCTCAAGAGGCAGGGCAGGTGGTCTGGTATTCCCATCTCTTTCAGAATTTTCCACAGTTTATTGTGATCCACACAGTCAAAAGCTTTGGCATAGTCAATAAAGCAGAAATAGATGTTTTTCTGGAACTCTCTTGCTTTTTTGATGATCCAGCGGATGTTGGCAATTTGATCTCTGGTTCCTCTGCCTTTTCTAAAACCAGCTTGAATATCTGGAAGTTTGCGGTTCATGTATTGCTGAAGCCTGCCTTGGAGAATTTTGAGCATTACTTTACTAGCGTGTGAGATGAGTGCAATTGTGTGGTAGTTTGAGCATTCTTTGGCATTGCCTTTCTTTGGGATTCGAAAGAAAACTGACCTTTTCCAGTCCTGTGGCCACTGCTGAGTTTTCCAAATTTGCTGGCATATTGAGTGCAGCACTTTCACACCATCATCTTTCAGGATTTGAAATAGCTCAGCTGGAATTTTATCACTTCCACTAGCTTTGTTTGTAGTGATGCTTCCTCAGGCCCGCTTGACTTCACAGTCCAGGATGTCTGGCTCTAGGGGAATGATCACACCATCATGATTATCTGTGCCATTAAGATATTTTTTGTACAGTTCTTCTGTGTATTCTTGCCACCTCTACTTAATATCTTCTGCTTCTGTTAGGTCCATACCATTTCTGTCCTTTATTGAGCCCATCTTTGCATGAAATGTTCCCTTGGTATCTCTAATTTTCTTGAAGAGATCTCTGGTCTTTCTCATTCTATTGTTTTCCTCTATTTCTTTGCATTGATCACTGAGGAAGGCTTTCTTATCTCTCCTTGCTGTTCTTTGGAATTCTGCATTCAAATGGGTATATCTTTCCTTTTCTCCTTTGCTTTTTGCTTCTCTCCTTTTCACAGCTATTTGAAAGGCCTCCTAAGACAGACATTTTGCTTTTTTGCACTTCTTTTTTTGGGGATTGTCTTGATCCCTGTCTCCTGTACAGTGTCACGAACCTCTGTCCATAGTTCATCAGGCACTCTGTCTATCAGATCTAGTTCCTTAAATCTATTTCTCACTTGTACTGTATAATCATAAGGGATTTGATTTAGGTCATACCTGAATGGTCTAGTGGTTTTCCCTACTTTCTTCAATTTCAGTCTGAATTTGGCAATAAGGAGTTCATGATCTGAGCCACAGTCAGCTTCCGGTCTTGTTTTTGCTTACTGTATAGAGCTTGTCCATCTTTGGCTGCAAAGAATATAATCAGTCTGATTTCAGTGTTGGCCATCTCGTGATGTCCTTGTATAGAGTCTTCTCTGGTGTTGTTGGAAGAGGGCATTTGCTATGACCAGTGCATTCTCTTGGCAAAACTCTATTAGCCTTTGGCCTGCTTCATTCTGTACTCCAAGGCCAAATTTGCTTGTTACTCCAGGTGTTTCTTGACTTCCTACTTTTGCATTCTAGTCCCGTATAATGAAAGGGACATCTTTTTTGGGTGTCAGTTCTAAAAGGTCTTGTAAGTCTTCATAGAACCATTTAACTTCAGCTTCTCCATTGTTCCTGGTTGGGGTGTAGACTTGGATTACCGTGATACTGAATGATTTGCCTTGGAAACAAACAGAGTTCATTCTGTCATTTTTGAGATTGCATCCAAATACTGCATTTCGGACTCTTTTGTTGACCATGATGACTACTCCATTTCTTCTAATGGTTTCCTGCCCGCAGTAGTAGATATAATGGTCATCTGAGTTAAATTCACCCATTCCAGTCCATTTTAGTTTGCTGATTCCTAAAATGTCCATGTTTACTCTTGCCATCTCATGTTTGACCACTTCTAATTTGCCTTGATTCATAGACCTAACATTCCAGGTTCCTACGCAGTATTGCTCTTTATAGCATCAGACCTTCCTTCTATCACCAGTCATGTCCACAGCTGAGTGTTGTTTTTGCTTTGGCTCCATCCCTTCAGTCTTTCTGGAGTTATTTCTCCAATGATCTCCAGTAGCATATTGGGCACCCACCAACCTGGGGAGTTCATCTTCCAGTGTTCTATCTTTTTGCCTTTTCATACTGTTTTTAGCCTTAGGCCACCATACATGTACTTTCTGTATTTATTCTGATCATTTTGTATAGATGGAATAGCACATTATGTGGTCATTTGAGATTGGTGTCTTTCTTTTAGCGTAATGTTTTTAAGGTTCAGTTATGTTGTGTGTATATGAGTACTTTATTCCTTTTATGGCTGAACAACATTCTGTTGTATGGATATACCACATTTTTCTTATCCATTCATCAGTTGATAGACATTTGATTTGTTTCGACTTTTTTTGGTAGCATATTTTGGAATATACTCCTGGGAGAGGGACTGCTAGGTCAAAGGGAAAATGCATTTGATAGACATTGTTAAATATCCCTTTGTAAGGATTTTATAGTTTTGTGTTACTGCCAGCAATGTTTTGAGTTCTTGTTTTCTGGAAACCTTTGTTGTTATTGTTCAGTCACTAAGTCGTGTCCGACTCTTTGTGACCCCATGGACTGTAGCACGCCAGGCTTTCCTGTCCTTCACTATCTCCTGGAGTTTGCTCAAACTCATGTCCATTGAGTTGGTGATGCCATCCAACCATCTCATCCTCTGTCATCCCCTTCTCCTCCTGTCCTCAGTCTTTCCCAGCATCAGGGTCTTTTCCTATGAGTTGGCTCTTCCCATCAGGTGGCTAAAGTATTGGAGCTTCAGCTTCAGAATCAGTCCCTCCAATGAATATTCAGGATTGATTTCCTTTAGGATTGACTTTTTTGATCTCCTTGCAGTCCAAGGGACTCTTAAGATTCTTCTCCAACACCACAGTTGGAAAGCATCTGTTCTTTGGCGCTCAGCTTTCTTTATGGTCCAGCTCTTATATCTGTACATGACTATTGGAAAAACCACAGCTTTGATTAAACAGACCTTTGTTGGCAAAGTGATGTCTCTGCTTTTTAATACTCTGTCTAGGTTTGTCATAGCTTTTTTCCCAAGGAGCAAGTGTCTTTTAATTTTATGTTTGTACCCACCGTCCGCAGGGATTTTGGAGTCCAAGAAATAAAGTCTCTCACTGTTCCCATTTTCTCCCCATCTCTTTGCCTTGGAGTGATGAAACCAGATGCCATGATCTTAGTTTTTTGAATGTTGACTTTTAAGCCAGCTTTTTCACTATCTTCTTCACCTTCATCAGGAGGCTCTTTAGTTCTTTTTCACTTTCTGCCATAAAGGTGGTATCATCTGCATATCTGAAGTTTTTGATATTTCTCCTGGCAATCTTGATTCCAGCTTGTGCTTCATCTAGTCTGGCATTTTGCATGATGTACTCTGCATAGAAGTTAAATAAGCAGGGTGACAATATATAGCCTTGAGGTACTCCTTTCCCAGTTTTGAACCAGTCTGTTGTTCTATGTCTGCTTCTAACTGTTGCTTCTTGACCTGCATATAGGTTGCTCAAGAGGCAGGTAAGGTGGTCTAGTATTCCCATCTATCTAAGAATTTTCCAGTTTGTTGTGATCCACACAGTCAAAGGCTTTAGTATAGTCAATAAAGCAGAAATAGATGTTTTTCTGCAACTCTCTTGAAAGGTCCAGGAACCTTGCCAGTGGACAGTATTGTCAAACTTTAGGATTTTTGCCTAATCTAAAGATGACACATGGTATTTCTGTGTGGTTTCTTGGTCAAGTATATTGAGGTACATGGACAGGGAAGCCTGGCGTGCTGCAGACCAAGAACTGGACACGACTGAGTGACTGAACTGAACTGATTGAGGTACATAAATCATAAATATGTAACTTAGTGATTCTTTACAATTAACACACCAAAAATAGACCACTTCCAGAATCCCAAAAGCCACCTGTGCCCTTCCTAGTCATACCGCCTTCAAGGATAACTTTATCCTCATTTTTAATACCATACATTCAGTTCAGTTCAGTGGCTCAGTTGTGTCTGACTCTTTGCGACCCCATGAATCACAGCACACCAGGTCTCCCTGTCTGTCACCAACTCCTGGAGTTCACCCAAACTCATGTGCATCGAGTTGGTGATGCCTTCCAGCCATCTCATCTTCTGTCATCCCCTTCTCCTCTTGCCCACAATCCCTCCCAGCATCAGGGTCTTTTCCAATGAGTCAACTCTTTGCATGAGGTGGCCGAAGTATTGGAGCTTCAGCTTTAGCATCAGTCCTTCCAATGAACACCCAGGACTGGTCTCCTTTAGGATGGACTAGTTGGATATCCTTGCTGTCCAAGGGACTCTCAAGAGTCTTCTCCAACACCACAGTTCAAAAGCATCAATTCTTTGGCGTTCAGCTTTCTTCACAGTCCAACTCTCACATCTATAAATGACCACTGGAAAAACCATAGCCTTGACTAGACGGACCTTTCTTGGCCAAGTAATGTCTCTGCTTTTGAATATACTCTCTAGGTTGGTCATAAGTTTCCTTCCAAGTAGTAAGCATCTTTTAATTTCATGGCTGCAATCACCATCTGCAGTGATTTGGGGGCCCAAAAAAATAAAGCCTGACACTATTTCCACTGTTTCCCCATCTATTTGCCATGAAGTGATGGGACCAGATGCCATGATGTTAGTTTTTTGAATGTTGAGCTTTAAGCCAACTTTTTCACCATCTTCTTTCGCTTTCTTCAAGAGGCTTTTTAGTTCCTCTTCACTTTCCGCCATAAGGGTGGTGTCATCTGCATATCCAAGGTTATTGATATTTCTCTCGGCAATCTTGATTCCAGCTTGTGCTTCTTCCAGCCCAGTGTTTTTCATGATGTGCTCTGCATATAAATTAGATAAGCAAGGTGACAATATACAGCCTTGATGTGCTCCTTTTCCTATTTGGAACCAGTCTGTTGTTCCATGTCCAGTTCTAACTGTTGCTTCCTGACTTGCATATAGGTGTCTCAAGAGGCAGGTCAGGTGGTCTGGTATTCCTATTTCTTTCAGAATTTTCCACAGTTTGTTGTGATCCACACAGTCAAAGGCTTTGGCATAGTCAATAAAGCAGAAATAGATGTTTTTCTGGAACTCTTGCTTTTTCGATGATCCAGTGGATGTTGGCAATTTGATCTCTGGTTCCTCTGCCTTTTCTAAAACCAGGTTGAACATCTAGAGGTTCACACATTGGTTTCCCTATTTTTAAATTTATATAAATGTAATCATATAATATGTTGTCATTTGTATCTACATACTTTTAGCTCAGCGTGATGTTTTTAAAAGTCATCCATGTGGTTACATGTAGTTATTTTTCATTAATCCTCATTACTATATGATATTCCATTACATGCCACAATTATCTATTCTGTTGGAGATGGACATTTCATTTGTTTCTACTTTCTGGCTGTTTAGCATACTGTTGCTACATGGGACTGTCCTTTGTCATGAGTGTGGTAGTTAATACATGACTTTATGCATTTGTCAAAACCTTGTATGTGCATCCTGCAAAGAATTATCTTTTCTATATGTAAGTTAAAAATTTAATTTTTAACTAAAGAGAAAAGAATAGTAATGCTATCAACATTCTTATACATGCTTCTTGGTGAACGTATGCACACATTTCTGATTTGTATGTGTCTGCAGTAGAGTTGCAGGGTCCTGGGCTGTGTATATGTTCTGTTTTAGTTCATGCTGCTGAACAGTTTTCCAAAGAACTTATACCAGTTTTGCCCCAGCAGTGCATAAAGCGTTCCGTCTGTTAGCACTTCGTCTTGTCTCTCTTTTTATTCTGACCACCTAATAGTTGTGTCAGATTCTGTTTTTAGTTTGCATTTTTTGATGAGTTATTAGACTTTCAAATATCCTCTTTCATAAAGCATTGATGTTTTTTCCCATTTATTTTGGGGGTTATTTATATTTTTCTCTTTAATTTGTAGAAGTTCTTTTTATATTCTGGAGACAAGTCCTTGGTTACATGCATGTATTACACATATCTTCTCCTACTGTGTAGGTTTGCTATCACTCCTAATGTTATTTTTTTATTGATCAGACAGTATTAATTCTACTGTGGTCCTATATGTCTTTATTTCCCCTTCTGGTTAGTGCTTTTTGTGTTTTATTTAAGGAATCTTTTTGTATCTCGAGGCATGAAGATATTCTCCTAGGTTTTCTTCTAGCTTTATTATTTCACCTTTCACATTTAGATCTACAGTCAGTCTTGAAACTGGTTTTTTGTTCATTTGATGCAAGATGAAGGTCAGCATTATTTTTTCTTTTTATGGGTAGCCTCAAACTGACCATGCACCGTTACTGAATTTTCCCTACTTCACTGTCATTTTTGTCTTGAATCAAATGACTCTGAGTGCAGTTTTCATGTATGAGTGAAGTGGAACATCTTTTTATGTTTAATATCTATTTGCATTTATTTTCTATGAACTGTCCCTACTTTGTCCTATTTTTATTGGGCTATTGGTCTTTTTCCACTTTTCAGTTTTGTGAAACTCTTTATACATTAGAGATATTAGCCCTTTGTGATATAAATTGCAGAGATATGTGTGTGTATGTGTGTGTATTCAGTTTATAATTCCCAGACCTTTTTATGTGTTATAATGAAAACTGTGTTACCTGCATGTCAAGAATGTCTGTGTTTTCCATGTCTAGAAGGACTCTAAGGATGGCCTTCATTTCTCTACCTGCTGTTTGGGGCCTCTCTGTGACGTACAGCTGTGCTCTCTGGGGTGGGCTTGGCAGGCAGAGGTGGGTCTGTTCTTGATTTGATTTCACAGGGTTAAACCTCATGCTCACCTGGCTGTACTTCTTTCCTCTTTCACCACTTTCACAGAGCATGTCCTGTCTTTGAAGACATTACTGAAACCAACTGTTTCCTTTCTGTAGTGATAATATCTCTCCTCACAGACAATAATTATTCAGGTAGTTTGTGGACTTGGAAAATATTTTTTCAACTAATTCTTTCTGATCAGAAGGACATTGTTTCCAGGTCAACTCTTTCTTTTATTCCATTCTTAAAAAAGAAAAAGCTCATCAGAAAGGGTACTGCATCATCATAAAAATTTTAGAGATTTAAAAAATATAAAGCAGAAGTGGGAGGAGAGAACTTTAAAAAAAGCACCCACAGTTCTAGCATCTAAAGACAAGCATTATTAAAAGTCTTATCTTAAGTCTTCTATTATAAAAAGTGTGTATAGGGAATTCCCTGGTGGTCCAGTAGTTAGGACTCAGCTTTTTAACTGCCTGGGCCTGGGTTCAAACCTCTTGTTAGGAAACTAGGATCCTGCAAGGCATGGCGCAACCAAAAAAGAAAAAAGAGTATGCTGATGCCAGAATCTCACACCATCCTGAATATTGATCTGCCTTGTTTGTCGTAGTGAGTATGGTTTTGCTGAGAAGGTGGTAGAGGGGATGTTCATCATCGTCAACTCCATCACCATCAAGATTCACTCCAAGGCCTTCCACGCTTCTTTTGAATTGTGGCAACTCCAGGGCTATAGTGTCAACCCCAACTGGCAGCAGAGTGACCTCCGCTTCACCCGCATCACTGACCCACACCGAGGAGAGGTGACAGCCCTGCCACGGGAAGGAGGGAGAACGGGAGGGTTCAAAGGGTTCTTAAAAAAAATTATTTATTTTAATTGGGGAATAATTGTTCTACAATATTGTGCTGGTTTCTGCCATACATCAACGTGAATCAGCCTTAGGTATACACATGTCCCCTCCTTTTACCTCCCTCCCACCTTCCACTCCATCCCACCCTTATAGATGGTCACAGTTTGAGCTCCCTGTGCCATATAGCAAATTCCCAATGACTATATTCCTATCCTGGGTCAAAGGCTTCCCCATTCTTGGGAACCCAAGAATCCCTTCTGTCTCGTGTTACTTTTCCTCAGTTAAGAATTTGTGATCCACTGCCTTCTGTGAGTAGGATCCCAGCTAAGAAAGGTGGGGGTCTCTGCCTTGCTAGTCTTTTCCCCTTGGACTTCCTGGCTCTTGATTAATTTCATCCACAATGTTAAGGGATTTTACTTTTTTTCCTTCTAGGTTTTAACATTTAAGGAAATAACTTGGCAAACACTTCGAATTGAGGCAGATGCTACAGACAGTGGTGATCAGGACACAGTCAGCACTCCATTGAGGCTGATTACCAACCAAGGCAGGATCCAGATAGCCCTCAAGAGAAGAGTGAGTGTGTTCTCTGTCCTCACGAAAATGTCCATTTTTTGTTCTCCCAGACAGTGCTGGAGTTGGAGTTTCCTCCTTTTTGTGTGTTATTGGCCCCTGAAGCGACATTTGAAAGGGGAGGACCTGCAGTTCAGTGTTGCACTGAATCTCCTATTGAGGGAACATGTCTATTTCCATCATTTTAATTTTGGGAATAGCAATTTCTACCTGTATATGGGGGCATAGGCAGTTGATTATTACTGCTTTTTGTTAATCACAGAAAACTTTTGTAGTTTGGTAAGAAATTAACTCTCCAAAGTACTTGATGTTTTCTTGTATTGAGGATTGAAAAGCCATCTCTGAAATTGGTTGGGCAGTACTCACTTTAAGGAGTTGGGGTGGTACCGGATGTGGAAGCCTGTGTTCTCTGTGACCCCTCCAGACCAAAGATTGCAATGTGATAGCCTCCAAGCTGATGTTCCTGTTGGATGACCTGCTCTGGGTGCTAACGGACTCGCAGCTCAAGGCTATGATGAAATATGCAGAGTCGCTGAGTGAGGCCATGGAGAAGGCCGCCCAGCAGAGAAAGAGCCTGGCCCCTGAACCTGTACAGGTTAGAGGTGAAACAGAGACCCTCGGTGGTGGTGGGGAGATGGCAGGCCAGACCTCATTTACACCAGCATAGGTGGAGCCTGGCTTTTGTTCTGCTTATTTGGGAGAATGTCGTTCACTTCTGTGTGTGCATAGGCTCTGCCTGTGCCTTTATCCAGTTATTCTGTTCACCTGGTGCCTCTAGTGCGTTAGGTGTACAGTGCTGGCCACTGGAAGGCCTCTTGTTCCTGACCCTGGAACTCTTGCTGTCTTAAAATATGGACCATAAACAAGTTATTACAATATGATGTGATAAGTGCTATAACAGAGGTAAACACTGTGCCATGAGAGCACAAAGAAGAGGGACCCTGGGCTGAACGAGGGCACTTAGGGAAGACTTCCTGGAGGAGGTGTTTTAGCATCGGTCAGATAAGTTCTGGGTGGGAGGGAAGCTTAGAAAGCAGTTCAAATGTCAGAACAGGACTCTGACAGTTACTAGATTAATTATAATTTGGCTTCTTTGGATTCTTTGGATTGTTTAGATGGGACAGACCTATGTGAGCTACCAGGCGTACCATTATGAGGGGCATCACTGTACCTTAGGAAAGACTTAATGGGCTAGAAGTAAAAAGATGTGTGTTTATTTATATGAATGTAATACCACATGTAATTGTTATCATTATCACATAGAAAAGCAAATGAAGTTCAACATATAAAGAAACAAGTGTAAAATTCAAGGCTATAAAAATGAAAACTTAGGAGATATTACTATTCAGTGTATAATAAAGTATATATGATTAAAAAGAATGATTATGAGAGGAAGGGACATCTTATCAAATTGTGGTTTTCTTCAGGATGAACTAAAGCTTAAAGAAGGCCAGCAAGGAAGCTGTCTGGGTCTGGACTTCTTGTTTTTCTCTGTCGCACATAGATCACCCCACCTGCCCCCAGCGCCCAGCAGTCCTGGGCCCAGGCGTTCGGTGGCAGCCAGGGTAGTGGCAGCAGCAGCAGCAGCCGCCTCAGCCAGTACTTTGAGAAATTTGACGTGAAAGAGTCCTCCTACCATCTGCTCATCTCGCGCCTGGACCTGCACGTGTGTGATGACAGCCAGTCCCGAGAGCCAGGTATCCTGCGAGGCCCGACCTGGGCGGGTGGTCCATCACTGCCTGCAGCTCTGGGGATGGAAGGCTCTTTTCAAGACTCTTTTGGGGTATTTTGTTGGCTTCCCATATCACAGCCTTCCTCAGGTCTCAGCACTCCTGAGGCGGCTCTCTGTTACTGCTTGTCAGCCTTTAGGGTCCAACAGAACCACCTGTGAGACAGTAAAATATAGGGACTGGGCCTCTTCCCAGACCTCACTAAATTGGAATCCTCAGGGACAGAGCCCAAGCAGTGTATAGTTTTTTTTTCCTCCCTAGTGGGCATTGCTGACCACTGTTATAAGCTTTCCAGAGGGTAAATTCAACTATTGGAAACCTCAGAATTTTCAGATCTTTGAGTCACTGACTCGATGGACATGAGTTTGAGTGAACTTCAGGAGTTGGTGATGGACAGGGAGGCCTGGTGTGCTGCAATTCATGGAGTCACAAAGAGTTGGATACGACTGAGCGACTGAACTGAACTGAACTGAGTCAATTTATATATAAATATGTTCTTCCCAAGCAGAGAGCTTACAGTGTGTTCTTGTCATACTTTTTCATTCATTAGAGCAACTGTTATTAAACACACATACACATTTATTCAGAATGAAAAAGTAATTGACTCATTTCTTTCCTTTATAAGTCTTAGGAAAATCCCTTTACCTCTCTGAGTTTCTTCATTTGTGAACCTGAATTAAATCATTTCTTACTCACAGGTTGTTATCAGGCTCAAATGAGTTAATGTACTGAACTTGGAGGACCTTAGTCACAGGCCAGTGTTTGGATTGTTAGTTCTGTGCTGCTGGTCCCTTCAGTTCCCTTTGCTCCCCCTCTGCTCCCCTTTGCTGCCAGCTCTGGGTTTAGATGTGTGGTAGCTTGTCCTCTTGCTGCCTGATCGTCTCTGGAGGTTGTGTCTGCCTCTTAATGAGACTTAGACTCACCTTCCTTGGGGGAACCTACCTGTTATTCCTGGGTCCCCAAGCTCCATTGCCTCTTGCTCTGCTCTGCCTTGCTGCTGAAAGGACTTAGCCTCTCTGCACTCCCATGATGAAAGAGCTGAAGGAGCAGTGGCAGGGTGGAGGTGGCTTCTGCCAGTCACTGGTTTGCTACCCACTCGTTTTGAAAGTTCTTTGCTAAACCAATTATTATTTTGTTTGGTTATTTCTTCCAAGTGTTAGTATGAAGACTGGAGTTTTGTTTTGTTATGATTCCTTTCAGAAATCTTTATTAAAAATACATTTGGAGAGTTTCATCCTCTTGCTAGATGAGGGTGTAGAGCCCTGTCTTCTTCATGTAGCAGGGTTCTATAATCCACACTAAGATGTGAATGGCTAGCCCTCCCTGAAGCCCCCATTTATTTATGAAGCTGAATTAATCTACTCGGTGGATTTTAGGGACATTTTTGATGCTGCTGCTGCTGCTGCTGCGTCACTTCAGTCGTGTCCGACTCTGTGCGACCCCATAGACAGCAGCTTACCAGGCTCCCCCGTCCCTGGGATTCTCCAGGCAAGAACACTGGAGTGGGTTGCCATTTCCTTCTCCAGTGCATGAAAGTGAAAAGTGAAAGTGAAGTCGCTCAGTTGTGTCCGACCCTTAGCGACCCCATGGACTGCAGCCCACCAGGCTCCTCCATCCATGGGATCCTCCAGGCAAGAGTACTGGAGTGGGGTGCCATTGCCTTCTCCGACATTTTCAATGAGACAGAGGGAAAACGCCCAGCCAACCATACCCAGGTGTGGCATATGACTGTGCGAAAGGCCAAGGGACACAAGGAGTTCTTGTGACTTTGATTCTTCCCCTTGGATTTGGGAAGAAAGGAGAAGGAAGAACTCCGTGTTATAGGAAGCGCTCTAAGATTGTCTTGAGTTGTCCTGGTCAATATGGCAGCCACTAGCCACTAATGGGCACTTGAAATATGAACTGATCCAAATTGAGTGAAGTTTTGTTTTGCCGAGCCATACAGCATGTGGCATCTTAGTTCTCCAACCAGGGATCTAATCCTGCATTGGAAACATGGAGTCTTAACCACTGGACCACCAGGGAAGTCCTGCTGATCCCAACCCCACACGTGTAACATACATGTGGGATTTCAAAGATACAGTACAAAAAAACATGCAAAATACCTTGACAATTATTTTCATATTGATTGCATGTTAAATAATAATATTTGGAGTATGTTGGTTTAAAGTATAATAATAAAATTAATTTTACTTTTTGAAAGAAAACCTTTTTTAATGTAGCTACTAGAAAATTTTAAATTATTTATGTGGCTTATGTTACATTTCTATTGGATAACATTGCTCTAAGAGCTTCGGGAGTTGGTGAGGGACAGGGAGGCCTGGCGTGCTGTGATTCATGGGGTCGCAAAGTCGAACACGACTGAGCAACTGAACTGAACTGAGAACTCTCTGTCCAATATGGTAGCAAATAGAGAGATGTGGCTATTTAAATTAAAATAAAAATTAAATAAAGTTAAAAATTCAGTTCCTCATTTGCGCCAGTCACATTACAAGTAATCTATGGACCCTAGATGGTGTCACAAAGAGTCGGACACGACTGAGCGACTGAACTGACTGATGGACCCTAGAAGATGTCCACCATCACAGAAGGTTCTTTTGGACAGTGCTGCTCTAGAGATCGGCTGTATCTATCAGCTTTTTCTTTAAGGACACTGTAGCCTGGATGTTGGGGCCTCTGACTAACACGCTTATCTATCCCTTGGTACTGGAGGTGATGTTGTTGGAAACTTTGTAGGTCATTGAGGACAGGGTGGCTTGGGGTGGGGCAGCACTGTCTCTTAAAATCAGACTGGAACAGTTTCCGGGAGGAGGTGAGTTGTTGATGGGGAAAAGAGTGTCATTTGCCTCTTTAATTATTTCCCTCAGGTTAAGGGCTGTGACCCAAAGCTTTCTTTATCTCTCTTCAGGGTAGGCTATCCACTTCCCACCATCTCACTTTTAGTCATTTATGTACACTATTTACTATTTATTTGTCACCTATGATTATGTGTTTTTAATTATATATGTTGATAGTTGGTAATTATATTTGATTTTGATTTTTTGGTTCTAGATCATATTTTAATATGTTCAGTCTGTGCAGTAGATTATTCTTTTAGTTCCAAATAAATCCAATAGGAGCATGGCTGTGAAACACTCTCCTCCAGTAGCCTAGGTCATGCATTTCCAACTGGGATGCTATCACCCTCAGTAGGTAAAAATTCACTCTTCTTTTAAACAGATATATATTTATTGATGGGCTTCCCCAGTGGCTCAATGGCAAAAAAAATCTGCCTGCAGTGCAGGAGATGCAGGAGATACACGTTCGATCCCTCAGTTGGGAAGATACCTTGGAAAAGGAAATAGCAACTCACTGCAGTATTCTTGCTGGGAACATTCAGTGGACAGAAGGGCCTGCAGTACGGTAGTCCACAGAGTTGCAAAGAGTCAAAAGTGACTGAGCACACACGCAGTATTTATGGATATATAATTCACATGCCGTACCACTCACCCATTTAGAATATACAACTCATTGTTTTAAAGTGTATTCATAGGGTTGTGTGATCATCACTGCAATCTATTTTGAGAATATTTTTGTCATCTCTAAAAGAAACTCTGTACCCACTAGCTGCCAGTCCCCATTTTGCAGCTCTGAACAACCACTGAGCTTTCTGTCTTGATGCGTGCCTGTCCTGGACATTGAAAATTGGTTTTTTGGTGAGGAGCAGGGATGAAAAAATTCTTAGCTATAACAGTGCTTAACTCTGTTTCACAAAATTTTATTCCTTAGTATTTAATTTCTCTTACTGAGGTTTCTTGGGTATCGTATGAGCAACGTTGATATTGCATTCATGGAAGATTAGGGCTATAAACTATGCCAAATAGATGGCTGTGATTAGAGAACTTAGTCTTGAAAGTCCTTGATCTCAAAGCCAGATGGTGAGAGGTGGCTTGTATATACTTCTTGGCTGCTGTTAGCTGCCTCATCAGTGTTGTTTATATTTAATCCTTAGGGTATTTGTTTTTGTTTTTTGGCCATGCCATGTGGTGCAAGATCTTAGTTCCCTGTCCAGGAATTGAACATGTGCCCCCTGCAATGGAAGTGCAGAGTCTTAACCATTGGACTGCCAGGGAATTCCCATTAATGCTTAGTACTTTTGTAATTTGAACTTTGAGAATTAAATAAAAATAGTTTATATTTTATTATGTAATTCCACGAATTGTTTAACAAGTCAGTNAAATAAATTACATTAAAAGTTACTCAGTAAATACAAAATGAAGTTCAATATTAATAGCTTTAAAGCTTTAACTTAAAAAATATTTATTTATTTATTTGTCCAGGCATGCAGAATCTTCCCCAGCCAGGGACTGAGCCCACGCCCCCTGCCCTGGTAGTGTGGAGCCTTAACCACTGGACCACCAGGGAAGTCCCAGATCTTTTAACTTAAAAATATTATTCAGTCTTTCTTAATCTTGCATTGGATAAAAGGAATAAGCTTTTGTACATATGATATACAGTATATCTGTGGTATTAAATTTCATGGAGAAGGGGCAGTTAGGTAAAAAACATCTAAACAGGCTCCTAAGAGGTACTAATTATGACAAAAAGGTTGAGCAGCAGTAACATTGGTGTAGGTTTACCTCTTGGTGGGATGAATAGTCCAGAACTTGGGCTGGTGGTACCTAGATTGGATGGAAATGACTCCCTGATTCTAGGCGCACCAGCTGACAGCTAGAAGGCCCCACGGTATTTCCCTTTCCTGGAAATAGGAAGGGATAGGAGGGACGTGCAGAACAGGACAAGTGTTCATCACACATATGGAGAAGAAATAGTCCCTGTACTTACTGTGCTTAGAGTGCAGTTGGAGAGAGAAGATAGAAACATGGAAAGTTCATTCATTTAGTCAGAATTGAATTCAGGATAAATGACAGAATATTTGACTTATTGCAGACCAACTTCGATCTGTATGCACTCTTCTGTCTGTTTATAAGGTCCTTGTTAGTGCAGTGGTTTTGTGTTCCCTCATTCTTTGTATGTGCAGTGTGTAATGACTGTCTGATATCACAGTTTTAGCTAAGATATGAAAGGAAATAATATTGGTCCCTGTTTGTTGGAGAGTTTGGCTTACTCCAGGTGCTGTGTTGAGAGGCAGCAGTACTGGTATTGCCGGGTTTGGGGGAACCAGTCAGTCAACGTTGTCAGGTGTGCCTTTGGGAGACCTAAGATTGGAATTCTGGAATCCTGAGCTTTGCTGCCGCTTTTGTCTCTCTGGATACCAGGCAGCCATTTACAGAGACAATGGAATATGCTTTTCTAAAAAAAAAAAAAAAAAAAAAACAACCACAAACTTTTAGAGTATATCCTTTGTAGTTCAAAAGAGGATAGCCTCAGCCTTTCAAATCACCTGCCATCGTAGCCTATTGGCTGCACTTATGAATCAGCCAGGCCTGGGAGCTGACCCTCAGGAGGACTTTTCAGCGCTTCAAGTGGTGTTTAGGCCTCTTTGTTTCTTGTGCTACTTTTTACCATTATTTGTCTTTGTAGGTGTCTCTGCAAACAGACTCCTGGGTGGTGCAATGCAGCTAACTTTTCACAAGATGGCATTCGACTATTACCCATTTCACTGGGCAGGTAGGAGAATGCTGAATGTGTGCAGTTTTAGTGTGGCTGAGGTGTTGAAGACTGATGCCTGAGTTCACCTCTGATTGTTCAGCAGAAGGTTGCCTGGGATTGTGGCACAGGCTCAGAGAGGCGTTGGCTATAGTCTTTTTTCAAGAGGACATCTCTGGAAACTTGCAGAGTCTGCTGTTGATGACTCTTTATCATTGATGAGAAGTAGGAGGGGAGGCAGTGCCTGAGATGTGGCATTTGATTCTGTGCTCTGCCCCTCACTTCCACTAATTTTAGAGCCTCTCCAGTGTCCACGGTCAAAGATGCAGCAGTCAGCAGCTGGCCTTTAGGGAGCCTTAGGAAAAACCACATACAGAGTCCAGAAGAACTTGAGTGCTCTCACTAGATAATTTTTTCTTATCTTAGAGAATTTTGGATTGGTGGTAAGGGGTCAGATTCTGAACTATGGAAAGCTATACCAATGGAAAAGAAAAGACATTGGATCATGATCTTAGACTAAAATCTTTTTGCCTTGATGCACAGGTGATAGCTGTAAACATTGGGTGCGTCACTGTGAAGCCATGGAGACCCGAGGCCAGTGGGCCCAGAAGCTGGTGACAGAATTTCAGAGTAAGGTGGAGAAGTGGCATGAGGAGACAGATCTGAAACCACCCTGGCACCTGGGGGTAGACTCTTCCTTCCGGAGGAAAGCAGGTGGGTTTTGAGGAGCTGGAGGAATCCCGTAACTTTGTCACTTGGCATTTGCCTTTTGAGTATTCAGTGGCAATAAAGCACTGGCCTGGCTAACTATGTAACTTTATTGCACTAAGAGACATTCGTGACTTTTTTTCTTTATGGGTCCTGTTTGTCTCCAGGCAGAGCTACAATGTGGAAGAGCAGTTGTTAGCATCTCTATTCAGTATTCATCTCTGTTGCCTTGGTCTGAAGGAGAAGATGATTTTTGAGTTCCCTTCAGAAGCTTGCCAGTGTTGACAAGCTCTTTTCTACGTGTACCATTAACGATCTTAAGAGTTTTTACTTTCTGAATTCTGTTAATAATGAGAATTGAATGTATCTGAATCTCTTTCCCACCTTCTTATTTTTACTTAGATTCTGTCTCCAGTCCTCGAAAGAGCCCCCTAGAAAGAAACCCTTCTCAGGGCCGGCAGACAGTCTTTCGGCCTCCAGCATGGAATCGCCTGCGCTCTAGCTGTTTGGTCATAAGGGTGGATGACTTAGACATCCACCAGGTAAGGAGTCCATGATATGGGAAAACAGGGCTGCAAAGAGGCAGGGAAGCACTTCATTCATTCATGTCTCTGCTTTTTAATATGCTGTGTAGGTTTGTCATAGCCTTTCTTCCAAGGAGCAAGCATCTTTTAATTTCATGACTGCAGTCACCATCTGCAGTGACTTGGAGCCCAAGAAAATAGTCTGTCACTGTTTCCATTTTTTCCCCATCTCTTTGTCATGAAGTGAGAAGTGATGGGACCAGATACCATGATCTTTTTTTTTCTTTTTGTTTTTTCATTTTTTTCTTTTTGTTTTGATCTTAGTTTTTCGAATGTTGAGTTTTAAGCCAGCTTTTTCACTCTCTTCTTTCACTTTCATCAAGAGGCTCTTTAGTTTCTCTTTGCTTTCTGCCTTAAGGTTGGTATCATCTGTGTATCTGAGGTTATTTCTCATGGCAATCTTGATTCCAGCTTGTGCTTCATCTAGTCCAGCATTTTGCATGAAGTACTCTACATATAAGTTAAATAAGCCAGGTGACAATATACAGCCTTGACGTACTCCTTTCCCAATTAGGAACCAGTCCATTGTTCTATATCTGCTTCTAACTATTGCTTCTTGACCCACATATAGATTTCTCAGGAGCCAGGTAAGGTGGTCTGGTATTCCCATCTCTTTCAGAATTTTCCACAGTTTGTTGTGATCCACACAGTCAAAAGCTTTAGCATAGTCAATAAAGCAGAAGTAGATATTTTTCTGGAATTTTCTTGCTTTTTCTATGATCCAACAGATGTTAGCAATTTGATCTCTGGTTCCTCTGCATTATCTAAATCCAGCTTGAATTTTGAGAATTACTTTGCTAGCATGTGAGATGAGTACAATTGTGTGGTAGTTTGAATACTCTTTGGCATTGGAATGAAAACTGACTTTTTCCAGTCCTGTGGCCACTGCTGAGTTATCCAAATTGGTTGACATACTGAGTGCAACACTTTCACAGCATCATCTTTTAGGATTTGAAATAGCTCAGCTGGAATTCCATCACCTCCACTAGCTTTGTTCGTAGTGATTCTTCCTAAGGCCCACTTGACTTCACATTCCAGGATGTCTGGCTCTAGGTGAGTGATCACACCATCATGATTATCTTGGTCGTGAAGATCTTTTTTGTACAGTTCTTCTGTGTATTCTTGCCACCTCTTCTTAATATCTTCTGCTTCTGTTAGGTCCATACCATTTCTGTCCTTTATTGAGCCCGTCTTTGCATGAAATGTTCCCTTGGTATCTTTAATTTTCTTGAAGAGATCTCTAGTCTTTCCCATTCTGTTGTTTTCCTCTATTTCTTTGCATTGTGCACTTAGGAAGGCTTTCTTATCTCTCCTTGCTATTCTTTGGTACTCTGCATTCAGATGGATGTATCTTTCCTTTTCTCCTTTGCCTTTCACTTCTCTTCTTTTCTCAGCTATTTGTAAGGCCTCCTCAGACAACTGTTTTGCCTTTTTGTGTTTCTTCTTCTTGGGGATGGTTTTGATCACTGCCTCCTGTACAGTTTTATGAACCTCCGTCCACAGTTCTTCAGGCACTCTATCTATCAGATCTAATCCCTTGAATCTATTTGTCACTTCCTCTGTATAATTGTAAAGGATTTGATTTAAGTCACACCTGAATGGTCTAGTGGTTTTCCTTACTTTGTTCAATTTAAGTCTGAATTTGGCAATAAGGAGTTCATGATCTGAGCCACAGTTAGCTCCTAGTCTTGTTTCTGCTGACTGTGTATAGAGCTTCTCCATCTTTGGCTGCAAAGAATATAATCAGTCTGATTTTGGTATTGACCATCTGGTGATATCCATGTGTAGAGTCTTCTCTTGTGTTGTTGGAAGAGGGTGTTTGCTATGACCAGTGCGTTCTCTTGGCAAAACTCTCTTAGCCTTTGCCCTGCTTCATTCGGTACTCCAAGCTCAAACTTGACTGTTACTCCAAGTATCTCTTGACTTCCTACTTTTGTATTCTAGTCCTCTTATGATGAAAAGGACATCTATTTTTGGTGTTAGTTCTATAAGGTCTTGTAGGTCTTCATAGAACCCTTCAACTTTAGCTTCTTTGGCATTAGTGTTTGGGGCATAGACTTAAATTACTGTGATGTTGAATGGTTTGCCTTGGAAATGAACAGAGATAATTCTGTTGTTTTTGAGACTGTACCTAATTACTGCATTTCAGACTCTTGTTAACTATGAGGGCTACTCCATTTCTTTTAAGGGATTCTTGCCCACAGTAGATATAATGGTCTGATATAATTCTTCTGAATACCCCACTACAAACATTTCATGAAAAAGATGAACTCATAGATCGTGTTTGTCTGGGATCCATGTGAAAATCACTCTACTCCCCATGACAGACACTGGAAAAATTAATTATAGAGGCTTTATCCTACCTCAGAGGAAACTGGAAATTCTGTCCAGGGTGTGGTACAGATGCTAACAGCCACTTGTGGTTGCCTAGGTTTCAACAGCTGGACAGCCAAGTAAGAAGCCATCGACACTCCTGTCCTGCAGTCGGAAGCTTCACAACCTCCCTACTCAGGTCTCTGCCATTCATATTGAGTTCACAGAGTATTACTTCCCTGATAATCAGGAGCTTCCAGGTAAGCATCTGCCTTGGTCATTTCCTCCTGTTTGACTCATCCTGTTCACATTAGTCAGCCTTGGAGTCTCCGTTCCTATTCTGTTTGTTAGGAGTTTTAGGCGTTTGAGTTAGTGTAGCACACTTTTATTGAAAACTGTGCCCAGAAGATTCCTTGGCTCTCTCTTCTTTTAATTTATTTGTTTTTGGCTGTACTGGGCCCCTGTGGCTGTGTGTGGGCTCCTCTCGTGGCGAGCAGAGGCTGCTCTCTGGTTGCAGTGCGTGGGCTTCTCACTGCTGGCTTCTCTTGCTGCAGAGCACAGGTTCTAGGTGCACGGCTCAGTAGTTATGGCGCATGGGCTTAGTTGCCCTCTGGCATGTGGGATCTTCTGGCACCGGGGATCAAACCCATGTCCCCTACATTGGCAGGTGGACTCTTAACCACTGGACCACCAGCGAAGTCCAATACCTTTGCTCTCTTGATAATAAAATGAATATTAGCTGGTAAGTAAGAGTCAAGCAGTTACTTCATTCGTGGCAATTCTTTTTTCTCTGCTTTCCAGTTCCCTGTCCCAATCTTTACATTCAGTTAAATGGTCTGACATTTACTATGGATCCTGTCAGCTTACTCTGGGGAAACCTCTTCTGCCTGGATTTGTACCGCAGCTTGGAGCAGTTCAAAGCTATCTACAAGCTGGAAGATTCCAGCCAGAAAGATGAACATCTGGACATCCGCCTGGATGCCTTCTGGTTGAAGGTAGGGTAGAGAATGGGATTTCTGTTCCCTATTGGCAGCCACAGTTGCATTTCTACCATGACTGTAATTCAAGGTTCTGCTCTGCCCATTGGATAGAAAGATGGAAAGCAGTTTTACAACCCAAATGGTCTGACATGCGTGTATTAATGGTGGGTTGCAGAGGTGCTCAGCTGGCCATTCTGAACTGGGTTTCATTTTCTCTCTGAAGGTGAGCTTCCCGCTGGAGAAGAGAGAGCGGGCTGTGTTGCATCGTCCCCAGTCCCTTGTCCTCTGTGCATCAGGCATGACTGCCACCAATACACGTCACGCTCCATACTGTAGCTGTCCAGACCTCCAGAGTCTCTTCCGGGGTTTTGCTGCTACTGAGTTCTTTCATTCCAGTTATGTTCAGTTTCCCAAGGTACCAGGCGGCTTCAGCCTTCTGCACATGTTTTTTATGGATCATGCTTTCCAGATGGATTCCTGCCTCCCTCAGTCTAGTGTTCTCCCCCCTCAGAGGCGTAAGGCTTCTCAAGACCTCTGGTCCATCCACTTCACCCAGATCTCCTTGGACTTTGAGGGAACAGAGAACTTCAAAGGCCACACCTTGAACTTTGTGGCCGCCTTTCCCTTGTCCATTTGGGCCTGCCTGCCCCTCCGCTGGCAACAAGCGCAGGCACGAAAGCTGCGTATGGCCACAGAAGGGAGGCTGAAACCGTCCGCCAGCTTTGGCAGTCCTGTCCATTCTGAGGCCCTGGCCCCTGACACTGTGTCCCATCAGAGGTCGAAGACTGAGCATGATTTGAAAAGCCTGTCAAGCCTTCCGGAAGTCACGGAGATCCTGAAAGAAGGCAGTGGTGGTGTGGACAGCAACGGGCCTCTGATGGAGCTGGAGGACACGGCGGGCATGCACGTGCTCGTGCACTCCCCTGCACACGTCCGCCTGCGGCTCGACCACTACCAGTACCTGGCCCTCCTTCGCCTGAAGGAGGTGCTGCAGGGTCTTCAGGAGCAGCTGACTAAGGATACAGAGGCCATGACTGGGGCTCCCCTGCAGGACCAGACAGCCTGCATTGGCGTCCTCTTTCCCAGCGCAGAGGTGGCTCTGCTCATGCATCCTCCCCCTGGTGCTGATGAGGCTGACTCTGAGGGTTCAGATACTACCAGCCTCATAGATTCAGAGCTGTCTCCTTCAGAGGACCGGGAGCTGAAGTCTGATGCCTCCTCAGAACAGGGCCCAGCAAGCCCCGAGAAGGTTCCAGAAGACAGTGGCATTGAACATCTGGATGCATCCCAGGACAGGCCATTGCCTCTCCATAGCAACGGAGAAGTACAGGATGCAGGTTCTCTTGCCCAGCAGGAGGCAGGGAAGGGCCACGAGGCAGTTGATTCCTTACAGGCCAAGAGACCAAGCAGAGCCCAAGCATCTGACTCACCAGCTGCGTTGAAGCCCCCAGGGAGCAGGGATTCTGCTCTGAATGGACAGGGTGATCTCATCCCCTTGAAGAACATAGAAGGAGAATTATCAGGTGCTATTCACATGACCAAGGATGCCACCAAGGAGGCACTGCACGCCACCATGGGCCTCACCAAGGAAGCTGTGTCATTGACCAAGGACGCCTTCAATCTGGGCAGGGACCGAGTGACCTCCACCGTGCACAAGATGCTGTCTCTGCCCCCGGCCAAGTGAGTGGCTCTCTGCCTCCCTCGGTCATTTCATCTTTTCCTTCCAGCTCTGGCCACAGGGCTCAGGCCTCCTGCCATGCACACTTGTAGACTGGGAAGCGCCTCTAGTCCAGAAGTGTGTGTAAAATGGGCTAATGTGGCAAAGGCTTTAGTTTTCAGAGTTGCCTGGAGAGCAGCAGAGGAACTTTCAGGTATTTAG
Organism: Redunca redunca; assembly: GCA_006410935.1. Classification (NCBI taxonomy): domain Eukaryota; kingdom Metazoa; phylum Chordata; class Mammalia; order Artiodactyla; family Bovidae; genus Redunca; species Redunca redunca. The sequence continues at coordinate 26,578 of SJYQ01014005.1, read as the reverse complement.
AGGATAATAGGTATTTGAATCAGAGAGATTTTAGTTTCAGGACTACATCTACTCCTATGATGGGGGAGAACCCAGAATTATAATAAAATAATATAATCCCATGAATTTTCACATGCCTCCATGTATCTTAGTCTGATCTTGGGCAATTTTCAAGTCAACATTTATTGTTTCATAGCATCAAGTTATCTCTTTCACTGATTCCCTATTGTTGATACAGATATACTGTGTCAGAATAATAATGCCAGTATGATATTTTATTCTTTTCTGTGGGCCCTTGGGTAATATTTTGTTTGATGTAATCCCACAACAGTCTATGGCGTTCGTTCGTAGCCCAATTTATAGCTGAGGAAATGGAGGCTTCAGAGACCAGAGCCCATGGATATTGTCTTTTACACATTGAAAAGCTGGAACTTTGGATTTGCTCTTTCTGGTACACCTATCAATATCTGCCAGGGTAATAAAGAAGGGAGAATTTCATCCATTCATGTAACAAATATTTTCTGAGCCCATACTGTGCACGAGGCCCTGCATTAGGCATCGGGGCTATAGTAGGGAGTGAGGGGAAAACACAGGAATGTGCAGTCAGAAGGGAGGGAAGGCATAGCTTTTTTCCACGAGTGTCTGTGCTTTCAGAAAGGATAATGAGAACCATGGAAAATCTTTGCTGAGAAGATCAATGGCTTTAGAGCTTTTGTTTAAGAGGATTTTCTTAAATTGGTCTCAAAGCCAAGCCTGCAAGTGGGCTACTACCTGCTTGGCCAAGATAGCCTAAGAGGAAAGAGAAGGAAAGCTTAAAAGATAAATTATATAATAATACTAGGCAACATTTATTGACTGCTTTCTATGTGTCAGAAACTGTCCTAAATATTACAGTATTAACCCAATGAATTATAAGAACCCTATAAGGAAGGAACTAATATCACTCCCCATTTTACAGATGAGGAAACAGGCTCAGAGAGGTAAGAAACTTACTCAAGATTACACAGCTTGTGAGTGTTGGGGTGAGGATTGAGAGCCTGAACTCCCAGTCACCAAATGTGCTGCCTTTTCCAAATGGAGATGGGTGAGGGTTGGGAACAGGAGAGGTGAAAGGAGTAAAGAAAGGTGTGTGTGACACGGACTCGTTCAAACACCAACACCGACTTCCCCACTGCCCAGGCTGGCGGCCTTTTCTCAGTCCTCTTTCTCCAGGACTCCCTGTGCAGTCAGCCCTGCCAGTCAGTCCATCCTGAGTATTTGTAACCCTGCGCAGTTACTCACACTTCTCTGAGGTAGTCATCTTTTTCCTTGGCTGCTCTCTTCTTCCTTTTATCCTATAAATGTAACTGTTCCACTGCACTAGGCTATCCATATTCTGATCACTTTTATCATCGTTTTATTTTTTTAATTATAAAAATGGGGTCTTCCGTGGTGGTCCAGTGATTAAGACTCCAAGTTTCCACCATAAAGAGCCTGGGTTCAGTCTGTGGTTGGGGAACTAATATCCTGCATGCCACATGGCATGGCGCCCACCCCACCGAAAAATTATCAAAATAATTTGTGTTCATCTTGTCGACAATGTAGAAAATAAAAGAATAAAGAAGAAAACATAAAAGCCACTGTAGTGACACTATCCAGTGTGTGCGTGGCGTGCTCAGTTGCTGCAGTCATGTCGACTCTTTGCGACCTGCAAAGGCTCCTCTGTCCGAGGGATTCTCCAGGCAGCAATACTGGAGTGGGTTGCCATGCCCTCCTTCAGGGGATCTTCCCAACCCAGAGACTGAACCCGTGTCTTTTATGTCTTCTGCATTGGCAGGCAGGTTCTTTACCACTAGCTCCACCTGGAAAGCCCGGCACTATCCAGCGATAGCCCTTATTGACTTTTGGATCGTCCAGATTTTATACATATATTTATGTATCCATGTGAATGCTTGTACTTGTTTACACATATGACGTACACAAATTTTTTAATAGGATTATGTTATTTCTATAGAATATAGAAAATTTCCAGTTTTATTCACTTTGTTTAAGGTTCCCATTCATGAAGTATTTGAATATATAATTTTTAATTGCCCTGTTTTTGTTGTTGTTCAGTTGCTCAGTTGTTTCCGCCTCCTTGCGACCCCATGGACTGTAGCATGCCAGGCTTCCCTGTCCTTCACCAACTCCTGGAGCTTGCCCAAACTCATGTCCATTGAGTCGGTGATGCCATCCAACCATCACATCCTCTGTCATCCTCTTCTCCTCCTGCCTTCAATCTTTCCCCGCATCAGGGTCTTTTCCAGTGAGTCAGTTCTTCTCATCAGGTGACCAAAGTATTGGCGCTTCAGCTTCAACATTAGTCCTTCCAATGTATATTCAGGACTGATCTCCTTTAGAATTGACTGGTTTGATCTCCTTGCAGTCCAGGGGACTCTCAAGAGTCTTCTCCAACACCATAGTTCAAAAGCATCAATTCTTTGGCGAATTGGTCTATTATATTCTTGCAAATAGATGTATCATAATTTATTCATCCAGTTCACAATCTAGGCTTGGGGGGTCATTTAGTCTGGTTCTACTTTTTTCTCAGGTGAAACCAATGCTGTGTTAAATGTTCTTATTTTTGTGAACATGACTCTTTATTCATATCTCAATCTTTTATTTTATTTTAGAATAATACCTAGGAAGTAGAATTATTGGGTCACACACTACAAACATTTTAAGGTTCTTTTAAATTGTTTAAAGGTTCTTTTAAACCTTAAACAATTTAAGGTTCTTCATTCATTTAAGATGAATTTGCCAAAACGTTCAGATTTAGATCACTTTTCATTTTTGAATAAATTTTGTTAACTCTTGAACAATATGGGAGTTAGGGGCACTGAATGCAGATTCAATCTGCATATAGCGTATAGTTAGTTGGCCTTACCTATAGTTACCTATAAAATGGTTGCTGCATATCCGTGGTTTCAGCGCATCCATATATTCAGGTAACTGTCGATCATGTAGTACTGTGACCGCACGCTTAGTCACTAAGGCGTGCCCAACTCTTTGCAACCCCATGGACTGTAGCCCGCCAGGCTCCTCTGTCCATGGGACTTCCCAGGCAAGAATCCTGGAGTGGGCTGCCATTTCCTTCTCCAGAGGATCTTCCTGACTCAGGGACTGAACCTGCATCTCTTGCATTGCAGGTGGATTCTTTACCACTGAGCCACCTGGGAAGCCCTGTAGTACTAAAATATGTACTGTTGAGAAAAGAATACATATAAGTGGACCTGTGCAGCTCAAACCTGTGATGTTCAAGGGTCAGCTGTACTTTTTCTCTTGGTTTTTTGTCCATTGCCTCACTTCTGCAAGAGTCCTTGTTTTCAGTCCTGATTGCCTTCCCTCCCCTGCTGTTCCTTTAAAACTATCTACTGCACATTGTTCCCCATGGATCTTCAGGGGTGCCTTGAACCTCACATGTGTAAAACTAAATTCCTTATCCCAGACCAGCTCTTTTTTTCTTTCTTTTTTGGGTGGCCTCATTCTCCTGCTCATTCAAGCTCTGCCTTTTCCAGGCATTTGTCAGGCTCTGACCATACTTTTAAATTTAGGCATACTTCAGAATCATCTGGAGGCTTGTTAAAACACAGAGTGCTGAGCCCTCCCCCCAGAGTTCCTCTTCCAGTAGGTCTGAGATGAAGCCTGAGAAGTTACTTTTTAATGGATTCTCCTTTAGATACTAATGCTCCTAGGAGGGTGACTCTGAGTATAGGGCTCTAGGGAGTCTCACATCAATTTTTCCTGTCTGCTCCCACAGGTGGAGTATTTTAGTAAACTGTTAGTTGATTTCCTTGTTGGATGTCTTTCCATCTCTAGCTTATTTGAAAAAGGCAGGTCAAACTTTCTAAAACACAGGTGTAATCCTATCATTTCCCTATTCTAAACCCTTTTGGCCTTTTCTTTTTTCTGAGTTGAGTTTGGACTTCTTAGTGTGGCATTATCAATTATTGTGATATATCCATGTGGCACATTATTTTTTTTTTAATAGACTTTTCTAGAGCAGTTTTAGCAACATAGCAATATTGAGTGGACAGTACAGAGATTTCTCATCTGTCTCCTACACGTCATAGCTTTCAGAGCACTTTCATGCATTGTCTTTTATCCAGGGTTTCCTATGATCTGGCTGCAACTCATGTGGTTAAGTGAAAAGAGAGTTAGCAAGAAATTAGGAGCCTTGGGTTCTTCTTAATTCTACCTTTAGCTGAAACTGAGTCAGTTTCTTCATCTATATCATAGGAGGGTGGACTCGAAAGGTCTTTACAAGTTTCTTTAAAGAAACCTTCTAACTTTGTCTTCTGTTGCTCTTCCCCAGCAAAGCCTGTGCTCCAGCTGAGCTGCGCTGCTTGCTAGTCTGCAAGGGACCTTTAGTTTTCTGGCGCCACAACTTTGTTCATGCTGATTCTTCCCCACAGAAGGCCCTCTGTGGTGTCTCCTTCACAGTCTTTCAAGGACCACCTCACACATCATCTCTTTCCTCAGAGCCATCCCTGATCCCCTTCTTTTCATCCTTTCCCTTTTTTGGCATTGGCTAGCCTTTGTCTTGTACCCCTGTCCCTCTTACAGTGTGTGACTTACTACCATATAATGTTATTTGTATATAGTCCCCTGTCTCCTGATAGAATACACATATTTTTGAGGACAAGGGGTATCTTATTTGTCACTTCCCACCACTGCCCTGTGTCTTGTGTGGTGCTCTGTATGCAGAAGTTATTCAGTAAATGCTTGAGGAATGGCTTTGGGTACAACTCATAAGCACCAGGGCTGTAGATAGTAGGTCTCTGCTCTAGATAGGATAATCCTGAATAACCTTGACATTTGACATGGGAGAACTGCCTATGCAGTTTGAAATGCTGGAATAGGAGGATTCAGAAAGGCCCAACAGTTGAAAAATGGTGTGACCCCCTTCTACAGAAGGTAATAGTTGACCTCAAAGTTTATGTTTACAATAACTGTCTGGGCTGAAAAGGGTGGGTATTGCAAGGGAACGAAACAACATGCCTCCTAAGCCACATTCGTGGTTTCTGCTTTTGTTTTCAAACAGGGAGCCTGTGGCCAAGGTAGATGAAGGGGTGGCAGCCCCCGTAAGTGGAGGTGCTGCCCGACTCCGATTTTTCTCCATGAAGAGGACAGTATCCCAGCAGTCATTTGATGGCGTCTCGTTGGATAACAGTGGCCCTGAAGACCGGATTTCAGTGGACAGTGACGGCAGTGAGAGCTTCGTGATGCTCTTGGAGTCTGGTAAGTGGAAGCAGAGTCAGGCAAAGTTGCAGAGCCTCAAGAGGGTTCTTCTGATGCCTGTATTCAGACCGGCAGGATGCAGAAGGAGCTGAGCTTTGATAAAGCAGACATTTTCTTAATCAAAACCAAAGAAGAGTGAAATTTTAGTGGATTTGTGACTCTGAATTTATCCTCACATCTTCTAGGTTATTGATAGGTATTTGACCCTCATCACAGAACAACACTCAAAGAAGAGAGCACTGGCCTTACAGCCATGGAGTGATGGCAGCAGGTTAACTTTGCGGCTGTGTCAGCGGTGTGTGTGTGTGTTTCCTATCTTTTGCTTAACTGTGTATTTCATTGTTGGAAAATAACTAGGAGCTTTTTGTCTATAGTAAAATGAGTAATTTTCAGGAGTTAGGTTAAACCCCACTAGGAGTTAGACTAGTTCTTTCAGCTTATTGAAATGAAAACTTAAAATCATCCCTTCTGTGCATGCTAAATTGCTTCAGTTGTGTCCAACTCTTTGCAACCCTATGGACTGTAGCCCACCAAGCCCTGTGTCCATGGGATTCTCTAGGCAAGAATACTGGAGTGGGTTGCCATGCCCTCCGCCAGGGGATCTTCCCTACTCAAGGATCGAACTCGCGTCTCTTGTGGCTCCTGCATTGCGGGTGGATTCTTTACCGCTGAGCAACCAGGGAAGCCTAAAATCGTCACTTAAGAGTATCTAAATGAAAATAAAATAAAAAGAGAATATACTGTTCGTTAAACTGGATGGCATATCCATGTTTGCTTTGTTATTAATTTTTTGTGGAAAAATCCAAATATTTAAAAACAGAATCAAATAATGAACCTTCATATACCCATTACCTAGCTTGGGATATTAAGAACTCATGGCAATTCTTTTTTTTTTTAAATTAATTTTATTTTTATTTGGAAGGGTTTCCATTTCCAAATATGATCACAACCGCTCACAACCGCCATATGACAAATTTTGGACAAAATCTCTATTATTACTGTCCCTGTTCATTTCAGTTCAGTCGCTCAGTCATGTCTGACTCTTTGCAACCCCATGGACTGCAGCACACCAGGCCTCCCTGTCCATCACCAATTCCCGGAGTTTACTCAAACCCATGTCCATTGAGTCGGTGATGCCATCCAACCAGCTCATCCTTTGTCGTCCCCTTCTTCTCCCGCCTTCAGTCTTTCCCAGTATCAGGGTCTTTTCCAGTGAGTCAGTTCTTTGCATCAGGTGGCCACAGTATTGGAGTTTCAGCTTTAGCATCAGTTCTTTCAGTGAATATTCAGGACTGATCTCCTTTAGGATGGACTGGTTGGATGTCCTTGCTGTCCAAGGGACTCAAGAGTCTTCTCCAACACCACAGTTCAAAAGCATCAATTCTTTGGCATTCAGCTTTCTTTATAGTCCAACTCTCACATCTATACATTACTACTGGGAAAACCATGGCTTTGACTAGACGGACCTTTGTTGGCACAGTAATATCTCTGCTTTTTAATATGCTGTCCAGGTTGGTCATAACTTTTCTTCCAAGGAGTAAGCATCTTTTAATTTCATGGCTGCAGTCACCATCTGCAGTGATTTTGGAGCCCAAAAAAGTAAAGTCTGCCACAGTTTCCACTGTTTCCCCATCTATTTGGCATGAAGTGATGGGACCAGTGTCATGGCAATTCTTATTTCATTTATTCTTCTGCCCTCTTCCCTTCTTCCCATATTACTTTGAAGCAAATCCCAACCGTATCATTTTATCCATAAATATATAAATATTTTTATTACACATCTCTAGAAAATACAGATTTTTAACCAAATTAAAAGTTTTTAAAATTATGATAAAATGTACATAACATAAAATTTACCATTGTAACTTTTTAACTATAATTTAGTAGTATTAAGTACCTTCAGATCATTGTACAACCATTACCCACTATCTAAAACTGAAAGTCTATACCCATTAAACAATAACTCCTCATTCCCTCTTCCACCAGCCCCTAGCAACCACCATTCCACTTTCTGTCTCTATGAATTTGATCACTTTACGTACCTCATGTAAACAGAATTGTACATGACTGGCTTATTTCATTTAACATATTTATCTTGTATGTAGCATGTATCAGAATTTCCTTCCTTTTTAAGGCTAGTATTTATTTTTCGTTTGTACCACATTTTGTTTAGCCGTTTTTTGGTCCATAGACACTTGGGTTGCTTCCATTTACAGGCTTTTTTCAACATGACCAAATACCATTGTCACACCTTAAAAAAATTAACAATAATTTCCTAAATTCATTAAATATCCAGTTAGTCTTGAAATTTCCAGTTTTCTCATGAATGTCATAAATTTTTTGTTTTTACAGTTGTCATTAGAGATTATTGACTCTCCCAACTCTTGTTATCTTTCTTTTGCAGAGTCTGGTCCAGAATCTCTTCCACCAGGATCTCTTCCCAATGCTGTGGACAGTGCTGGTGTTCAAGAGAGCCCTGTTGTGGATAGTTATGGCCAGGGGTCACCAGAGGCCAACAGTTCAGTCTCACGCAGTGGGGAAGACCTCAGTCTTCACCTGGTCAGCTGTTCTACTTTCTTCTCTGCAGAGGGTGGGCTCTCAGCTGGCAGCTTGGGACTCAGCTAAGCGAGTCTCCCGTTACAGGTCTCAGTTCTGGTCCTGAAGGTGCATGAGGTGTCTCTGGGGATTGAGGTACGTGGTGAGGACCTGACTGTGGCCCTGCAAGCAGAGAAGCTGACCCTCCAGCAGCCGGGCACCGTGGGACTCTGGCAGTTCCTGCACGGACAGTGCTCAGGTAGGGATGGTGGGATTCCAGGAGAGCTGGTGGGATTTGAGCTGGGGTGGGGAGGAGGACAGACAGAACTTAAGCTGCCCCTGTCCTGTGCTCCAGAGGCAGCCAGCCTAGTGCCAAGTCCTTGGTGCTTCTCTCCAGCAGCCTTTAGGGGTAGGAAGAAGTCTAATGAAGCCTCCTTCTCACAAGGAACCTCCCAGAGCTCTCACTGAGGCTTTGTGCCTGCAGGCTAGTCACCATCCTCACCTCCCAGGTGCTCCTTACCCTCATATGAGAGGACAGTGTCCACTCCTTTGTTGGTGGGGCTGCTAACATCAAGCTGTATCTGATCAGGGAGCTTCTGACTCAGTCCTTTGATGTAAATTATTATTTATACTTTAAAAGATGGCAGGGAAAATCTGGACTTAAACTACATGCTTCATTTTTAAAAAATTTTATTTTTAAATATTGAGTAGATATGCTTGTAAAGTAGAATTCTTATAAAAATATATCTATAAGGTATAAAATAATCACAATACAATGAATGCATGTACCTACTACCTAGTTTAATAAATAGAACTGCTACCTAGTTTAATAAATAGAACAGTACCATTAAGTTTGAGCCCCAGGAGCCCCTCTCCTCTTGCCTCTCACCTATCATAGGGGATCACTATCCTGAATTTGTATTTTTCATTTTCTTGCTTTACAGTTCTTCCACGTTTTATTTTTTTATCAGTGTATTATTTAGCTGTGTAGACTTTCGAGTTTTTCTAAGTGGAGTTATTGTTTATATTCTTTTGTGATTTTCTCCTTTTACGTACTATGATATTCTTCAAATCCTTCTAGGTTGTTGAGTTAGCTATAATTCATTCATTTTCACTACTTTATAATACTCTATTGTAGAAATGCATGACTTTTTAAAAACCTGCTTTAATGAGGTATAATATGCATACTATGAAATTCACTCTTTGTAAGTGTGTACTTTGATAAATATTAGTAAGCTCCCAGAGTTCTGCAACCATCACCATCACCCCCAAAATCTCTCTTGTACTCATTACTCTGTTTACTTCTTCATTCTATTCTGAACAGACATGTGGTTGTTTCCACTTTTTTTAGCTGTTTCAAATAGGATTGTTTTGACATGCCCATCCTTGTATATGTCTCCTGTTATATATGTTGGAGAGTTTCTCCAGGTTTATATTCCTGAGGAAATAATTGCTAGGCCATTAGGGTAGGTATAGCTTTAATTTTGCTAGATAATGCCATTTTTTTTTCCAGAATGGTTGTACCAATTTACAGTTATATAGGTATGTAAGTAGTTTCATAGCCTTGGCTGCACCTGAGGTTATTCTTTATGCTGCTGCTGCTGCTGCTAAGTCGCGTCAGTCGTGTCCAACTCTGTGCGACCCCATAGACGGCAGCCCACCATGCTCCCCCGTCCCTGGGATTCTCCAGGCAAGAACACTGGAGTGGGTTGCCATTTCCTTCTCCAATGCATGAAAGTGAAAAGTGAAAGTGAAGTCACTCAGTCGTGTTGGACTCTTAGCGACCCCATGGTCTCCAGCCTACCAGGCTCCTCCATCCATGGGATATTCCAGGCAAGAGTACTGGAGTAGGGCGCCATTGCCTTCTCTGATTCTTCATGCAGTTTTGAATGAATTAGCATAGATCCTGCTTGGCTTCCTGAGAGAAAGAGACAATCAAGACTTGGAGAAAGGAAAAAAGGATCAAATTTAGCAGAGTTGAGAGTCCACTGTTTGTTTATTCATTTTTGGCTGCGCTGTATGGCTTGTACGATCTCAATTCCTCAACCAGGGGATGAACCTGGGACCTAGCAGTGAAAGAGTTGAGATCTAACTGCTAGACCACCAGGGAACTCCCGAGGGTCCTCTGTTTTAGCTTCACCTTGGCCATTGGCCCACTGCCTCTGATTCTAATTAAGACCAGCTTTTTAATTGGTCCTTGGAGAAGGAAATGGCAACCCACTCCAGTGTTCTTGCCTGGAGAATCCCAGGGACGGGGGAGCCTGGTGGGCTGCCGTCTATGGGGTCGCACAGAGTCGGACATGACTGACGCGACTTAGCAGCAGCAGCAGTAGCAGTAATGTCCCTTCTACCATGAGAGGCATTAAAGCAAAGTGACCAAGCCCATGGTCTTTGCAGTCAGGCAGCTTACATGCAGCTCCTACCTTGCTGCTTGCAAACTGTGTTACTTTGTTGGTTTAAAACAAATTGTTTATTTACTTTTGGCTCCGCTGGCTCTTCATTGCTATGTGTGGGCTTTCTCTGGCTGCAGTGAGCGGGGAGTACTCTCGAGTTGCAGCATGTAGGCTTCTTCTTGCAGTGGGTTCTGCTGTTGCAGAGCACAGGCTGTAGGACATGGGCCCCAGTGGTTGTGGTGCAAGGGCCTTGCTGCCCTGCGGCGTGTGGGGCCTCCCCGAGCAGGGAGCGAGCCCTGTCCCCTTCCTGGCAGGCAGACTCCGAACCACCGGACCACCAGCGAAGTCCACAAGCTGTGCTACTCTGGCAAGTTACTCTCTGTGCCTTAGTTTTTTCATGTGTAAAATAGGAAGATAATAATACTTCTGGTACAGGGTTGTTATGAATATTCAGTTCAGTTCAGTCGCTCAGTCGTGTCCAGTTCTTTGCGACCCCATGGGCTGCAGCACGCCAGGCCTCCTTGTCCATCACCAACTCCCGGAGCTTACTCAAACTCATGTCCATTGAATCAGTGATGCCATCCAACCATCACATCCTCTGTTGTCCCCTTCTCCTCCTGCCTTCAATCTTTCCCAGAATCAGGGTCTTTTTAAATGAGTCCGCTCTTTGCATCAGATGCCCAAAGAATTGGAGTTTCAGCTTTAGCATCAGTCCTTCCAATGAATATTCAGGACTGATCTCCTTTAGGATGGACTAGTTGGATATCCTTGCAGTCTAAGGGACTCTCAAGAGTCTTCTCCAACACCACAGATCAAAATCATCAATTCTTTGACGCTCAGCTTTCTTTATAATCCAACTCTCACATCTATACATGACTACTGGAAAAACCATAGCCTTGACTAGACGGACCTTTGTTGGCAACGTAATGTCTCTGCTTTTTAATATGCTATCTAGGTTGGTCATTACTTTTCTTCCAAGGAGCAAGTGTCTTTTAATTTCATGGCTGCAGTCACCATCTGCATTGATTTTGAAGCACCCAAAAATTAAGTCAGCCACTGTTTCCCCATCTATTTGTCATGAAGTGATAGAACCAGATGCCATGATCTTAGTTTTCTGAATGTTGAGGTTTAAGCCAGCTTTTTCACTCTGCTCTTTCACTTTCAAGAGGCTCTTTAGTTCTTCACTTTCTGCCATAAGGGTGGTGTCATCTGCATATCTGAGGTTATTGATATTTCTCCCAGCAATCTTGATGCCAGTTTGTGCTTCCTCCAGCCCAGCGTCTCTCATGATGTACTCTGCATATAAGTTAAATAAGAACGGTGACAATATACAGCCTCGGCGTACTCCTTTTCCTATTTGGAACCAGTCTGTTGTTCCATGTCCAGTTCTAACTGTTGCTTCCTGACCTGCATACAGATTTCTCAAGAGGCAGGGCAGGTGGTCTGGTATTCCCATCTCTTTCAGAATTTTCCACAGTTTATTGTGATCCACACAGTCAAAGGCTTTGGCATAGTCAATAAAGCAGAAATAGATGTTTTTCTGGAACTCCCTTGCTTTTTCCATGATCCAGCGGATGTTGGCAATTTGATCTCTGGTTCCTCTGCCTTTTCTAAAACCAGCTTGAATATCTGGAAGTTCATGGTTCACATATTGTTGAAGCCTGGCTTGGAGAATGTTGAGCATTACTTTACTAGGATGTGAGATGAGTGCAATTGTGCAGTAGTTTGAGCCTTATTTGGCATTGCCTTTCTTAGGGATCAGAATGAAAACTGACCTTTTCCAGTCCTGTGGCCACTGCTGAGTTTTCCAAATTTGCTGGCATATTGAGTGCAGCACTTTCACAGCATCATGTTTTAGGGTTTGAAATAGCTCAATTGGAATTCCATCACCTCCACTAGCTTTGTTCATAGTGATGCTTCCTAAGGCCCACCTGACTTCACATTACAGGATGCCTGGCTCTAGGTGAGTGATCACACCATCATGAAAAAAGATGTCCTTTTCATTATAGGGGACTGGAATGCAAAAGTAGGAAGTCAAGAAACACCTGGAGTAACACACAAATTTGGCCTTAGAGTACAGAATGAAGCAGGCCAAAGGCTAATAGAGTTTTGCCAAGAGAACGCACTAGTCATAGCAAACACCCTCTTCCAACAACACAAGAGAAGACTCTACACATGGACATCACCAGATGGCCAACACCAAAATCAGATTGATTACATTATTTGCAGCCGAAGGTGGAGAAGCTCTATACAGTCAGCAAAAACAAGACCAGAAGCTGACTGTGGCTCAGATCATGACCTCCTTATTGCCAAATTCAGACTTAAATTGAAGAAAATAGCGAAAACCACTAGACCATTCAAGTATGACCTAAATCACATCCCAAACCATTATACAGTGGAAGTGAGAAATAGATTTAAGGGACTAGATCTGATAGACAGAGTGCCTGCAGAACTATGGATGGAGGTTCGTGACATTATACAGGAGACAGGGATCAAGACCATCTTGAAGAAAAAGGACTGCAAAAAGGCAAAATGACTGTCTGAGGAGGCCTTACAAATAGCTGTGAAAAGAATAGAAGCAAAAAGCAAAGGAGAAAAGGAAAGATATACCCATTTGAATGCAGAGTTCCAAAGAATAGCAAGGAGAGATAAGACAGTCTTCCTCAGTGATCAGTGCAAAGAAATAGAGGAAAACAATAGAATGGGAAAGATTAGAGATCTCTTCAAGAGAATTAGAGATAGCAAGGGAACTTTTCGTGCAAAAATGGGCTCAATAAAGGACAGAAATGGTATGGACCTAACAGAAGCAGAAGATATTAAGAAGAGGTGGCAAGAATACACAGAAGAACTATACAAAAAAGATCTTCATGACTCAGATAATCACAATGGTTCTGAATATTAACTGTATATTAAAGTGCTTTGAGCAATCACTGGCTGGTAATTAATTAATGTATTTTCCTTCTGTCTTGCTTCACAAAGGCACAAGCTTTCAGGACTCCTCCACTTTGAATACTGGCCACATCAGGCCAGCTGTGGGCCTTCGCTTTGAGGTGGGGCCTGGTGCAGCTGTTCATTCCCCTCTGGCCACACAGAACGGCTTCCTACATTTGTTGCTTCAGGGCTGTGACCTTGAGCTGCTCACTTCAGTGCTCAGTGGCCTGGGGCCCTTCTTGGAGGATGAGGAGATCCCAGTGGTGGTTCCCATGCAGATTGAGCTCCTGAACTCCAGGGTCACTCTAAAGGTGAGAGGAACTTTGGGGTTTACCCTAGACTTGGTTAAGCAATGGATTCTTGACCCTTGACCCTGTTAACAGTGACAGCTGTTAACTTCTCATGTCCCTGTGAAATGTGGGGAGGACCAAGTGAGGAAAGGCATGTTAGTATTCACTACTACACTAGTACCTAAGTATGTAGTGCCGGCAAAAAGTTCTAGGTTCACGTGAGGGGGACCTTGTCTGTAGCCTTGCCCTTTGGCATGCAGCACGACTGTGCAAGCCCACAGGTTAGCAGATCCTCAGTTTCACTGTGTCTAGAATGGGAGAGACTCATTATGCCTCTCATGCCTCGCTAGAGTGTATGGATAAACAGTGATGGCAAAGTGCTTCCAGCTCCACAGTTGGAAGCATGGCTTGTTTCCTAAGCTGCTCTGAGTTGCTTGGGGGCCTCACGCAGCTTCTCTCTTTCCTGCAGGATGATGTCCCCCCCATCTACCCCACCTCACCAGGCCCCATACCCATCACTCTGTCCGTGGAGCACGCTGTGCTGAGTCGGAGTGACGACGGTGTGTTCCACATAGGCGGTGAGTAGGGCTTGTCAGCCTTCCAACTTCTCTACCTTTTCACTCCTGTAAGGAAATAGGTGACAACTAGGAACAGGCCGCTTGTTGCTGGCAGTTTGTCATTCAGAGCCTTTACTTTTTTCCAGCTGCTGCTCAAGACAGACCGTCAGCCAAAGCAGCTAAGAGTGAGAAGAGGCAGCCCCCGAAAGAACAGGTGTTTTTGGTGCCCACCGGGGAGGCTTTTGGTCCACAGGTGAGGCCCTAACTGAACAGTACCTTTCCTGTAAACCCTTTGGGGTTGTAACCACAGAAGCGGGTAAAACCCAGAGGGCTGACAAGGTTGCTTGTGCTGGTACAGCTGGGCGGTCTGGGCTCTTGTCGCCTAGCAGTAGCTTCTGGAAGTGCTGAACAGGGGCTGGAGGTCAGGAGCTAGAGATGAATGCCTGCTGATGCCATCTTCCGCCTGCTGTTGTCCCTGCAGCTGATGAGCTCTGAAGAGGGGATTAGCCTCTGAGAGAATACCTTGCTAGCTCTCTTGATCATTGACCAAACTTGCGGATTGTGCTGCTTGAAGTCTCCCTCCTTGTTCCCTTACTGGATGTTTTTGCAAGATGTGTTACCTTATTGATTGATCATGAATTCTTTGTTGTTCCTCAGGTGAATGAACTCCCTACCCTACGAAAGGAACTTATAGAAACTAAACAAGCATTGGCTCAAGCCAACCAGGATAAAGAAAAACTTCTTGAAGAGATTAGGAAATATAACCCCCTCTTTGAGCTCTGACAGCAGTGGCTCAGCCATCTTTGCCAAGGAGAGAGGAGGAGATCACCAGCAGTCACACCACCTGACAGACTCCGTCCAGTGCTGGACAAGCTGGCGGAGGACACGCAGCTCACTCCTGGTGGTGTCCTTTCTACTAGCGGTTCTGACTTGGATGGAAGACAGGGCAAAGCATGACCACGTTCCAGGAAGTTGGGGGCCACTTTGTGTGTGGCTTAGGCATCACGTCCCGCCTGTCCTTTTGGCCCTCAGCACACTAGGTGGAATCTTCTCGACACTGTAGGGTCATTTCACCGCCTGGTTTCGTGGCAGAGACCTTTGCTTGCTCCACAACCTGTGTGAACAGGGCCGAGTCCCTGTCTCCTCGGTTGGTCACCCACAAAGTCACCAAAGCTTCTGTGTCTCAGAGCTTGCTTTCTGTAGTGGACCTGAGAAGTGCTGCGGCGGTAGAATGGAACAGGAAGTAGCCAGCAAGGCGGGAGCCAGGGGAGGCACAGGAATAAGTGAGACATGGATTCTGCCTTGTTTGGAAAGGAAACTAAGCTCCTGTCATCTTGGCTGATATTACAATCAGATTTTTCAGGGTTAAGCTTCCTCTCTGTGATGCCTGTCATCATCGTGATGCTGTGGTAGGAAGTAAACAACAGTAGCAGCTCACTTGTATCATCTTTCCGTTCTGTAACACAGTTTGTTTGAAATTTAAATCAAGAAACGATTCACTCTGGGCTAGGTTGAGGTCAAGGCTTGGTGGGGATTGCAGGAGAGCTTGGTTCCTTCTGAACCCACTGTTGCCAGCCGTGTCCTGTCTCTTCCACAGCTGCCCCTCACAGGTTTCTTCCTGTCTCCTGGAGGTCCCTGGCACATCAGCTTTCCCAGCACTATGATTTCCTACCAGCAATCTCCTTAGCCCTTGGTGGTGTCGGAACTGAAAATGTGTTTTATACGGTAACATAAACATCTCAGCCAGTTGCCTCTCACCTGCCTCTATCACTGTGGCTTTTTAAAATCATGTTATTTTGACTTAAGTAAAAAAAACAAAAAAAAAACCTTCAACCTAGCTAGGTTTTGCCCTGACTGCTGAAAGAGCTATTTCCCCCTCTTTCTTCTCTACCTTAATTTCTCCTCAGTGTTCTATCTTTATCCATACTGCTCTGTGCTGTACTTCAAGCTCTGTTGATTGGACAGAAGTTCATCAGTGATCTCACCTTGAATTGGCGAGATGGTAAAATAATGATTCAGTAGTGTCACTAAAGTCTTAATCACACATACCTACTAGAGGAAAGATAAAATGGTTTCCTCTATGGGGAATCATGCCTGACTTGTATATTCTAGTTTTTTGACGGTAAAAAGAAATATACATTCAAGAAGGAACAAGATCTAATTTGCTCAGACTTTTAAAGACTTTTTGTTGTGATTTTCCACTAAGACAGTTTTAAAAACAGCAATTACTATGAGTTTATGGGGATACCCTCTCATGCTTAGGAAACAACTGAGAGACTTAAGAATAAACATCTTTCTGAGAGAATGTTAACAGGGTAAGTTCCCTATCGGTTGATGCTTGGTTTAACCTTATTTAAGAATTTTATAAATAACCTGAAAGTAGGATATTACAATGCAATCAAATGTTACTACTTCCAGGCAGTGAAGATAAACCAGAGGAGATTAAAAAAAAAATGCAAAAGATTCACAGGCTGGGCTGTGAATACTCAGGAAAGTGTCAGGTGAGACTCTCTGTAGGTTAGTGTGAAGCAGTGCCCTTAGGGGAGAAGCAGCAACCACTGAGACAGTGAGCTCTGCAAAGAGCTCAGGAAAGAAACCCAAGCATTGCCAGAAGGGAAGAGGGGTCAGAGTGCTGCTGTTGGGCGTGTGGAGCCAACACAGAAAACAGCATCTCATAAAAGACCATGGTAATGCCTTAAATGATCTGTGCACTTCTAGGGGCCTTACTTACAAAGTATGTGGTGAAAGGCGAAAAGGTCTAGAGAACAGCAAAAATCATCAAGGGTGGAGGTACACATCTTTAAAATGTGAGCTCCAGTTCTGAAAAGGATGAAAGCTGAGGGTAGTGTTACATCTGATATTCAGTCAAGATCCAGGACATATGCTTTGGGTCCCAAAATACTAGGGCTGGCCCTTGTAGCCTTAGCACCTACAAGCACTTGTAGCAAATCAGAAACTCCCAGGGCTCTCTAAGAAGTGGTGCTGTAAGAAACTATGGGTGCAGAAGGTTTAAGAGGAATCCTTGCATGATGACTTTCTAAAAGGAATTATAGGAAATTAGGGTTATTTGGTGATACACAATGGAGTTACCCACTGCATCCCTCCACAGACTCCCGTTTAAGTGCTTCTGTCAAAGGCAGAATGATGAACAAAAAGGATCACGGGTCCTCTCCAGTGTGGCATGTCGAATGTTCTTAGAGGGGACAGAGGAAGAGCCAGTAGCCAGAAGACAGAATTATCCAACCTTGGGTTCACCTGCATTGGTCTCAAATCACATTGTGCTTCTCTTCCCTTCCCCTGCTTTCCTGCCCTCCCTGTCCCTCCATGCAAAGAGTTGCCTGGTACACTTTCTCTCTAAGTGTGCGCTTGGTAGGAGGCAATAGAAACAAATCTGGCAAGCGCCGAGGCTCACCCCTTTAATGACCAGAGCTCACTTAGGTTTTTGGGCTCTCTGGCGCTCTTGTCCATGAGACAAATGTAGCCCTAGAATTTGAATTTCCTTATGTGACAGCTTTGGCCATTGTCTTGAAGTTCCTCACTCAGGAAATACGGTAGAGAGTCAGCATCCCATGGAATTTTAGTAAGTCATCTTGTATAACTTCACACTCCTATTCACTGGGAGGAGAAAAACTTTTATAATGAAGAAATGTGACCTTGTTGGTAGTCCTCAGAATAAATGAAAAGGACGGAAGGAAAAAAATAGTAGTATCAGCTCCTTTGGACTGCTGACGATTTCTGCCTTGGAGCTTTAAGACTGTGAACATGAAATAATAATACCTCAAGAAAATGTCTGGAGTGAAACACCACCGCACAGTCACCATGTCAGCTATGAAGCGTTTACACCTTGTACTACCTGTGACTGTCTAGATTTCCTGTTTACATGGAGGTACTGGAGATATGCTTTAGTGCATATGGACTGGTTTAAATCTCTCTTGGCTAAGCTGCAGGGGTGGTTATCAATCTCAAATTCTGTTTTTAACTCACTGGAATCATTAAGCTAGTTTATTAGACCTAAGATGGAATGGGTTCTAGTCTAACGATGGCTGCTTTTTGCTGTGTATTTAATCTGACCCTCATTTTGCCATGGGCCTCAACCTTTAAGTACCCTTTTTCATGGTTCTGAAAGGAATGGTTCCTGTGTTTGGAATATACAAGGCTTAAGGCAGCCCTCACATACCGCATAACTGAAATTCTTCCATTTCATACACTTAAGTCAGTTTTCCCATAGGCTAGTTTAGGGGGTGGTGGAAAGGTGTTGTTTGAACATAGCGATACAGGAACTTTGTATTCCAAACCTTTAAGGTTTGTTTGCTTTTTCCCTCCCTTATATAATATTTACCTTAACTTCAAAAACAGTTACTAGTAATATCACAAAATGATGGAAACAGCATTGCTACGCAAGCTAGTGAGATGACATCTGGTTATTTGAGAACGGCAAGAGCTGCCATTGCTTTGTGATTGACCGTAGTCATTATTGTGCTTCAAGAGATTCTGCTGTGATTGAGGTCCTCTCCTTTCAGGGACTATAACCTTCCCTGGTATCTTCCCCTCCCTCCTGCTGGAGGAGGAATATTCCCATTCATCTCTGGGTAGGTACATATAGTTGCTGTTGTTGAATGGGGATTATTTTTTCCATCTCTTACAACAGATACAAGGGGAAATACTCTTAGATAACCTTAAACTGTGAGGCTTTGGTAAGTGGCTGTACTTGGGATGTGAACTTTCTTATTATCTGTAAATTTCAGCCTTATCCAGTATCTCATATTGCAATAGGTATAGCTCCTATAACCACTTAAAAAGCTTCCTCTGGAGCTATGTATTTTTGTTTGTTTGGTTTTCTCTGCAGCTTTTGTTCAAGATTTAGCCTGAGTCTTACAGTGT
Organism: Redunca redunca; assembly: GCA_006410935.1. Classification (NCBI taxonomy): domain Eukaryota; kingdom Metazoa; phylum Chordata; class Mammalia; order Artiodactyla; family Bovidae; genus Redunca; species Redunca redunca. Next base: position 7,753 of record SJYQ01014005.1, on the reverse strand, counting down.
TTCTTTGTGGAATGCACCATTGAAGTGTCTTTTCCACTAAGTACATGTTTAAAGCCACAAGTTTTAATGCTAGACACTAAAATCGAGATTTGCCCAACTGTGTGTGTCTAAGCTGTTTCCCCTACTCAGGGTGCTAATCAGAACTGGAATCTTTACTGACATGCTCAGGAAAGCTTCAAAAGAGAAAAGCTTCAGAACCCCTCTCCTTATGGCACTGAATGATAGAGAGGAAAGAACTCTTGGGGATTGCCCATTGCCAATTATATAACAGTAGCCTTATTACTGCTAATCACTGTCAATAAAGTCACTCCATTCCCCTCTTCTTGAGGAAAACAATGAGAATGTATCCAATGAACTGGAATATTGGTCAGTATTGAGAAATTTTAATGTTGCAATATCTAATCAAACCTTGAGTGTACTGGTTCTGTGAACCACCTGAAAAAAGCAAATTAAACTTATTAAACTATTGGTTCTGGTATATCTGTTTATAGGAATTGAAACACATAGGCATTTACATTGTTTTTAAGTGCTTTAAATATTCTTTTATGAGATACAATCTTAATGGTTCTAGTAGGGATGAGGCAGGCTCCAACTTTCACAAAAAATCCCAGACAAGTTTTATTTGGACACCAGCAAACTTCTCCCCATCCCAACCAGCTAGACAGGAAAAGAAAATACACACACGGCAAGTTGGAAAACAGCTTTATTAATCATCCACCAGAATCCATAGAAGAATCTTAAGCGTTCACAGGGACACTGTTCCACTGCTGCTGCTGTCACTGTGTCCTTCCTGGTAGAGTATCACAGGCCAAGCTTCTGACTGTTTCATTTACTTAAAACCAGGGGTAAAGAAACAACCCAAGTCACAGCAACTTCAGGCTTCAATGTGAAACCATCAAACCGTCTTGGACAGGTTTTCTTTCTGAAAGCAGCATTCCTGTCCAGAAGATGCTTAAGGCACACCAGCCTTTCTTCTTCCAACTAGCCAGTAATAGTTAAATGTCTCAGATGCCCTCAGAGGTCCCGATATTTAGTCAAGGCAAGTACAAAACAGGGTGCATGCCTTCTTCTAGGTGTAATGAATTATCAGTTTTGAGAAAGACACTGAAATCATCATGGAATCCTTAGAGGACTGAGATGCCAAAGCACCAGTGCAGAGTCTCATGCAACAGGAGGCCGGAAGCAGGGCTTCGTTCTTCAGCACCAGGCCCTTCTAGACTCTGGTCTAGAAGAAGATGATTTTTTTGTGCTTTGAGTTGGGAATTTGCCCCTTCGACTTTAACCTCCGAACAGCCTCCCTCATGTGTTTGGGTTGTAGTGGTGGTATTTCTCCCCACTTCTCACACACATCCAATGCTAAACAGAGGACAAGGAGAAGAGTTTCATTATCACACAAGAACTTATCACAATCCTTTTGAGTCCTATAATTCTCATTAATTCCTCTTAAAGGTACTAAAGAAATAAACCAAGATCTCTTCCCTTCTTCAGAGAATGCTTTAAAATGTATCATTTAGCTTTACCATGATATCCCACATCAGGCTTTATCACAGTTAACAGTTTAAAACAAAGCTTCTCCTTGAAAGAATAAATACTTCACCAGCTAGAAATTAGCAGTGAGTAGCAGCCAGGTTCTTTACTTGATGGACAGAGAGCAGTTCCCAGGGGATCATAACATCAGGGACAACTACTCACGATACCACACTGGTCAGCCCCAGTGATGACTTTCTTTGTATCTCTACTTTTGGGAGCAGAAATGAACAAAGTCCATTGGAGAAAAATACCATCTACTTCTGTCACCCTGGGCTGAGGACAAGAATCAGGAAGGGAGACTTCCAAGGTGTTTCCAAACCTCCTAGTATTGAAACTTTCAAGGAATAATGTATTCAATACATGCTCTCCTGAATATAAGGCTCTTGCCTTGGTCAACTTCTAGTGTAAATGGAAACTACCACTGGGACCTCATAAGTTCCTCAGTATATATATCCTTGGAAATAAGACCACCACAGGCTCAATCCAGTATTTAGACCAATACCACTCACCTTCTTCTACCACCTCCCCGACGAAAACTTTGGAAATACCAGACATAGCAATAACAACATTCTGAGACACAGAGGTGCCTGTGATGGACTGGATCAGCTTGAAAGAAGGACAAAAGACTGTGATTAAGGTAGTCGAGGACTGGCTTTGGAACATAACACCCACAAGAGCTCCACACTAAAAGAGTTCACTAAGGGCTTGATGCTGAAATGGACACCAGGAAAACAAGGTTTCAGGTGTATAATGGCCTATTTGCCGAGAATATAAAACTACAACTGGTCAGACTATTGAGGGGCATGTATTTTTATTTTCCTGCCTAAATGTTCCACCAGCTTGCCTAACACTTCACTGCGAAATGTCAATGGATACAGCTCTTGAGCCCTGTTCAGTTCTCACGGCTCATGGAAATGAGTGTGACAGTCCATCCTTACCCTTTTAATGGCTGCCTTAGGGAAAGCTGACCGGCGATACATTTCATAACGGTTCAGCTGCTCCTCAGAAAAAGAAGAAACCAGGATTCTAGACAAAGATTCAGGTAATTAAGTTCACTTATAACAATGGATACTTAAGATATACATATTATTATGTCAATAAAACCAAGTCTCAGACATTAAAAAAATTAATTTTTCAAGGGACCAATAGTATTAGACTTAGTATTTATAAGGAATGAAGAGAGTATTTCTATTACTCGACAACAGGTGAAACATAAGTTCCTTTCTTACTTCACTAAGAACAAAAACAATGTTGGGTTACTGAATCACAGTAAATAGATTAGGTTTTCAGCAATAGGCTCTCTCTTCCCATAATGCTACCTCACTACATTTCACATGATAAACATTTTTCAAAAAACAGATAAAGAAGTATTAAAAAGCATGGTGTTAGTGATGGTGGGAAGACACAAATTCATACATGGTGGTAGAGTATGGGTGGAACAACCTTTTTGGGGAATCTGAAAATACAAATGAAAATCCTTTGAAAATGTTCATATTGTTTAAACTACCAATTACACTTTCAGGGGTTTATTTTAGAAAGTATACGGACAAGTATGCAAAGACATGCTCAAAGATGTTGATCACAATGTCAAAAGAAAAACAAAACAACTGCAGACGTAGATTACATTATATTATAGTTCATCCACATGATAGAATACAATGTAGCCGTTAAAAATGACAATTTACAGACACAGTTACTGACATGAAAATATTTATATATATCAAACATTAAACTATATCTGAAAAGGTATATACACAAATATATGCCCTGGGTAAACTGGGTGGTGGGATTATAAGTAATTATTTTTTCTATTGTTCTGTATTTTCTGAATTATTTGCAATGAGTTCATACTATTTTTACAATCAGAAAACATAATGAAAACAGGTTACAAACAGTATTTAACATCTTTGAAATTAATTTTATTTACAGATAAATATATGTAAAGAAAATATCTTGGTGAATATACATCAAAATGTTAACTGTGATACTTTCAAATCCTAAAAGATGATGCTGTGAAAGTGCTGCACTCAATATGCCAGCAAATTTGGAAAACTCACAGTGGCCACAGGACTGGAAAAGGTCAGTTTTCATTTGAATCCCAAAGAAAGCCAATGCCAAAGAATGCTTAAACTACTGCACAATTGCACTCATCTCACATGATAGTAAAGTAATGCTCAACATTCTCCAAGCCAGGCTTCAACAGTACGCTGAACTTCCAGATGTTCAAGCTGGGTTTAGAAAAAGCAGAGGAACCAGAAATCAAATTGCCAACATCCGGTGGATTATTGAAAAAGCAAGAGAGTTCCGGGAAAACATCTATTTCTGCTTTATTGACTATGCCAAAGCCTTTGACTGTGTGGATCACCACAAACTGTGCAAAATTCTTCAAGAGATGGGAATACCAGACCACCTGACCTGCCTCTTGAGACATCTCTATGCAGGTCAGGAAGCAACAGTTAGAACTTGACATGGAACAACAGACTGGTTCCAAATAGGAAAAGGAGTACGTCAAGGCTCTATATTGTCACCGTTCTTATTTAACTTATATGCAGAGTACATCATGAGAGACGCTGGGCTGGATGAAGCACAAGCTAAAATCAAGATTGATGGGAGAAACATCAATAACCTCAGATATGCATATATCACCACCCTTATGGCAGAAAGTGAAGAGGAACTAAAGAGCCTCTTGATGAAAGTGGAAGAGAGTGAAAAAGCTGGCTTAAAGCTCAACATTCAGAAAACTAAGATCATGGCATCTGGTCCCATCACTTCATGGCAAATAGATAGGGAAACAATGGAAATAGTGACAGACTTTATTTGTTGGGCTCCAAAATCACTGCAGATGGTGAATGCAGCCATGAAATTAAGACGCTTACTCCTTAGAAGAAAAGTTATGACCAACCTAGACAGAATATTAAAAAGCAGAGACATTACTTTGCCAACAAAGGTCCATCTAGTCAAGGCTATGGTTTTTCCAGTAGTCATGTATGGATGTGAGAGTTGGACTATAAGGAAAGCTGAGTGCTGAAGAATTGATGCTTTTGAACTGTAGTGTTGGAGAAGACTCTTGAGAGTCCCTTGGACTGCAAGGAGATCCAACCAGTCCTGAATATTCATTGGAAGGACTGAGGCTGAAGCTGAAACTCCAATACCTTGGCCACCTGATGTGAAGAACTGTCTCATTTGAAAAGACCCTGATGCTGGGAAAGATTGAAGGCGGGAGGAGAAGGGGACAACAGAGGCTGAGATGGTTGGATGGCATCACTGACTCAATGGACATGAGTTTGAGTAAACTCCAGGAGTTGGTGATGGACAGGGAGGCCTGGCATGCTGCAGTCCTTGGGGTTGCAAAGAATCGGATATGACTGAGTGACCGAACTGAAAGTGATATATTTTTTTTACTTAACCATAACATAATATTGATATATTAATTATCTTAGTTTGAGTTTAAAAACGTAAATTTTAAGGCCAAGAAGAATGTATTAACTACGTGGTCAGTTTAGAGCTTTGAAAAGGGAGAGATCAGAAAACTGACTTACTGCATCTTTTGAATCTCATCTTCATCCACTTTCTGCTTCTTCTCTTTCTTCTCTTTGGTATCTATTTTCAGTTTTTTGGCTGCAGGAGTAAGTAATGAGTCTTCCCTTTCAACTGCTGTTAAATCTGCAATATCCTGACTCTTGAGCTAAGAAGACAAAAGAAACCCTTTATATATATGGCCTACTTTACAAACTTGAGTAAGGTAAAAAGACATTGTTCTCATTATAACACAACAAATTCTCTTATTTCCATAGTGTTTTGGTTCCAGGCATTGGCTGTACCATCAAAGATAAGATATCCTATCTCTACTAAAGGAGTTTACAGCCCAGCAGGGGAAAGAAAAGCTGCTAAATAAACCAGTTTCCCAGGTTACCTATGATCCTAGTTTCAGTATCTGCTTACATAGGCACAGTAATGCCAAGGATCATGGAAATCACATTCCCCTTGAGCCCACTCTTCTGACCTCATTCTTTATTTATTTGGCTGCCTCGGGTCTTAGTTGCGGCTTGTGGAATCTTTCACATGGTGCAGACTCCCTAGTTTTGGCGCAAGGGCTCCAGGGCACGCGGGCTTCAGGAGGTGTGGCACGCAAGCTTGGCTGCTCCCACACATGTGGGATCTTAATTCCCCAACCAGGGATGGAACCCACATCCCGTGGGTTAGCAAGGAAGATTTTCAACCACTGGACCACCAGGGAAGTCACTGACCTCAATCTTTAGAGGGGATATAAGAAAACTTCTCTCCATACAGCCAGCTCTTCTTTGTCTAAAGCTATGGATTTCTTTACCGATGATGAGTCCATGTGGAAAGAATATTTTTAAAAGGGCACCTTCTCATCAAAGCAGTGTTTCTTTGAATTTGGAACTTTTAAGTGAGCTTTTCCCACACGTAGTGCTCTTTTCTTCTTTCCAATTTTACTGTATCAAGCAAATATTTATTTCCCATTACTAGACTGAGAACTTTTTTTTGGCCTTGCTGTGTGGCTTGTGGGATCTTAGTTCCCCAACCTGGGATTGAACCTGGGCCCTTGCAGTGAGTGTAGAGTCCTAACCATTGGAATTCCCTAGACTGAAAATGTTTTGAAGGTTTGTCTCATTATTTATCCCTCTTTGCATAAACATTTAACATTTGTTTTATTCACATGATATGTTTAATAAAGACAGCAAAAAACCCTCAAAATCCAAACTTCATCCCCTCCAACTTAACATAGAATCTAAGGATATGACAAACCTCATTAATGAGATTTAACCTCTGTTTTCCTTAAAGAGGAACTCACATTTAAATTCATATGGGAATATGAGAAGTAGGTGAGAGTGAAGGCAGTAAATCTTTTAACAACTTTTTCAACTTCTTCTCTGGTTATTGATATATATGAATTTTCTAACCTTTTTGTGCTTCAATTTTGATGATTTACATTATCCTTAAAAATGAGCCATTTATCTTGAATTTTCAAAATTAGTCTAAACTTGAACATTAAATTTTCTTAAAGCATAAAGATCTCCAAATCAGTGCCTATAAACACTGAAAATAAGCAGGTCTTAATTTTACTGTTTCTTACAGTTTTTAAAGCACTAACTCATTAATATCTATTTTTAATCCCTATTAACTCCTTGCTTTTACATTTTTCTGGTTTATCTTGTTTTTCTGGTTTCTTGAGGTGGGTGCTTATTTTCAGTATCTCTTTGTAAAAATATGTAAGACAATGACTTTTTCTTTAAATAAAATTTTAGTTAAATCCAATACGATTTGATGTTAATTTCTTTAATCCAAAGCTATTTAGAAATTAGCTTAAAATGTCCAGGTGCTAGTTTTTTGGAGGGAGTGGGAGAAACTCTGTGTTGTTAATTTCAGGTTCTATTGCACTGTACTAACAGAATATGATGTTGATTTTTACTTTTAAGAATTTATGCTTTTCTTTGTGGTCTGGTATATGATCCATTTAAAAAAGTGTTTCAGAAGCATCAAAAATTTTTTATCTTCTAGGTGCACATTTCTTTATACAGTGAGCTCTTTACTGAACTAAGCTAATTATTACTCAAATCCTTTCTGTCCTTGAGATCTGTTTTTAAAGTTCCCTCTTAAAGTAGTTTTGTCACATTTTTCTTAAAGTTCTTAATTTTATATATTTTGATGCAACTTTATGCTCTGAAAGGCAGTTTCCATTTAATCCAATGTCTTCTCGCATGAGCTCACACTTAAATTCAAACAGGAATTACAGTTCCAAGACCTCAAGACTCTATTTTTAGAAATGGAACCTACCTAAGACTTTATTTTTTGGGGCTCCAAAATCACTGCAGATGGTGACTGCAGCCATGAAATCAAAAGATGCTTACTCCTTACAACCTAGATAGCATATTCAAAAGCAGAGACATTACTTTGCCAACAAAGGTCCGTCTAGTCAAGACTATGGTTCTTCCAGTAGTCATGTATGGATGTGAGAGTTGGACTGTGAAGAAAGCTGAGTGCCGAAGAATTGATGCTTTTGAACTGTGGTGTTGCAGAAGACTCTTGAGAGTCCTTTAGACTGCAAGGAGATCCAGCCAGTCCATTCTAGAGGAGATCAGCCCTGGGTGTTTTCTGGAAGGAATGATGCTGAAGCTGAAACTCCAGTACTTTGGCCACCTCACGTGAAGAGTTGACTCACTGGAAAAGACTCTGATGCTGGGAGGGATTGGGGGCAGGA
>SJYQ01014004.1:4015-16557 GCA_006410935.1 Redunca redunca | reverse complement strand
CGGACTCTCAAGAGTCTTCTCCAACACCACAGTTCAAAAGCATCAGTTCTTCGGTGCTCAACTTTCTTCACAGTCCAACTCTCACATTCATACATGACCACAGGAAAAACCATAGCCTTGACTAGATGGACCTTTGTTGGCAAAGTAATGTCTCTGCTTTTGAATATGCTATCTAGGTTGGTCATAACTTTTCTTCCAAGGAGTAAGTGTCTTTTAATTTCATGGCTGCAGTCACCATCTTCAGTGATTTTGGAGCCCCCAAAATTAAAGTCTGACACTGTTTCCACTGTTTCCCTATCTATTTCCCATGAAGTGATGGGACCAGATGCCATGATCTTTGTTTTCTGAATGTTGAGCTTTAAGCCAACTTTTTCACTCTCCTCTTTCACTTTCATCAAGAGGCTTTTTAGCTCCTCTTCACTTTCTGCCATAAAGGTGGTGTCATCTGCATATCTGAAGTTACTGCTATTTCTCCTGACAATCTTGATTCCAGCCTGTGTTTCTTCCAGCCCAGCGTTTCTCAGGATACTCTGCGTATAAGTTAAATAAGCAGGGTGACAATATACAGCCTTAATGTACTCCTTTTCCTATTTGGATACAGTTGGCTGTTCCATGTCCAATTCTAAGTGTTGCTTCCTGACATGCATATAGGTTTCTCAAGAGGTAGGTCAAGTGGTTTTGTATTCCTATCTCTTTCAGAATTTTCCACAGTTTGTTGTGATCCACACAATCAAAGGCTTTGGTATCGTCAATAAAGCAGAAATAGATGTTATTTTCTGGAACTCTCTTGCTTTTTTGATGATCCAGCAGATGTTGGTAATTTGATCTTTGGTTCCTCTGCCTTTTCTAAAACCAGCTTGAACATCTAGAAGTTCATGGTTCACATATTGCTGAAGCCTGGCTTGGAGAATTTTGATAATTACTTTACTAGCATATGAGATGAGTGCAATTGTGCGGTAGTTTGGGCATTCTTTGGCATTGCCTTTCTTTGGGATTGGAATGAAAACTGACCTTTTCCAGTCCTGTGGCCACTGCTGAGTTTTCCAAATTTGCTGGCATATTGAATGCAGCACTTTCCCAGCATCATCTTTCATGGTTTGAAATAGCTCAACTGGAATATCATCACCTCCGCTAGCTTTGTTGGTAGTGATGATTTTTTTTTTTTAATACTCTTTCCATACAACGATTTTTTAATTTTTATTTTATTATTTTACTTTACAATACTGTATTGGTTTCAAGGCCCACTTTACTTCACATTCCTGGATGTTTGGCTCTAGGTGAGTGATCACACCATCATGATTTTCTTGGTTGTGAAGATCTTTTTTGAACAGTTCTTCTGTGTATTCTTGCCACCTCCTCTTAATATCTTCTACTTCTCTTAGGTCCATACCATTTCTGTCGTTTATCAAGACCATCTTTGAATGAAATGTTCCCTTGGTATCTCTAATTTTCTTGAAGGTGTCTCTAGTCTTTCCCATTCTGTTGTTTTCCTCTATATCTTTGCATTGATCGCTGAGGAAGGTTTTCTTATCTCTCCTTGCTATTCTTTGGAACTGCATTCAGATGCTTATATCTTTCCTTTTCTCCTTTGCTTTTCACTTCTCTTCTTTTCACAGCTATTGTAAGGCCTCCCCAGACAGCCATATTGCTTGTTTGCATTTATTTTTTCCATAGGTATGGTCTTGATCTTGTCTCCTGTACGATGTCACGAAACTCATTCCATAGTTCATCAGGCATCATATCTATCAGATCTAGACCCTTAAATCTATTTCTCACTTCCATTGTATTAATCATAAGGAATTTAATTTAGGTCATACCTGAATGATATAGTGGTTTTCCCTACTTTCTTCAATTTAAGTCTGAATTTTGCAATAAAGCGTTCATGATTTTAGCCATAGTCAGCTCCTTATCTTTTTTTTTTTTTTTGCTGACTGTATACAGCTTCTTCTTCTTTGGCTGCAAAGAGCCAGAATCCTGGAATGAAAAGTCAAGTGGGCCTTAGGAAGAATCACTATGAATGAACAAATCTAGTGGAGGTGGTGGAATTCTAGTTGAGCTATTTCAAATCCTAAAAGATGATGCTGAGAAAGTGCTGCACAAGTATGTCAGCAAATTTGGAAAACTCAGCAGTGGTCACCAGGCTGGAAAAGGTCAGTTTTCATTCCAATATCAAAGAAAAGCAATTCCAAACAATGCTTAAAGTACCACACAATTGGATTCATCTCACATGCTAGCAAAGAAATGCTCTAAATTCTTCAAGCCAGGCTTTAAAAGTACATTAACTGAGAACTTCCAGATGTGCAAGCTGGATTTAGAAAAGACAGAAGAACCAGAGATCAAACTGTCAACATCCACTCCAACACTGAAAAAGAAAGAGAGTTCCAGAAAAACATCTATTTATGCTTTATTGACTATGCCAAATACTTTACTGTGTAGATCACAACAAACTGTGGAGAATCCTTAAAGAGATAGGAATAAGAGGCCACCTGGCCTGACTCCCAAGAAATCTGCGTGCAGATCAAGAAAGTTAGAATTGGACATTGAAATACAGACTGGTTACAAATTGAGAAAGGAATATGTCAAGGCTGCTTATTTAACTTGTGTGCAGAGCCAATCATGCAAAATGCTGGGCTGGTTGAAGCACAAGCTGGAATCAAGATTGCCAGGAGAAATATCGATAACCTCAGATATGGAGATGAAACAATTCTTATGACAGAAAGCAATGAAGAATTAAAGAACCTGTTAATGAAAGTGAAAGAGGACATGAAAAGTTGCCTTAAAACTCAACATTCAGAAAACTATGATCATGGCATATGGCCCCACCACTTCATGGCAAATATATGGGGAAATAATGGAAACAGTGACAGACTTTCATTGTGGGGGCTCCAAAATTATTTCAGTTGGTGACTGCAGCCATGAAATTAAAAGATGCTTTCCCCATTTGAAGAAAAGCTATGACTAACTTAGACAGCATATTAAAAAGCAGAGACATTACTTTGCCAACAAATGTCCATCTAGTCAGAGCTAGGGTTTTTCCAGTCATCATGCATGGATGCAAGAGTTGGACTATAAAGAAAGCTGAGAGCTGAATAATTGATACCTTTGAACTGAGGTTTTGCAGAAGACTCTTGAGAGCCCTTGGTTTGACTGCAAGGAGATCAAACTAGTCAATCCTAAAGGAAATCAGTCCTGAATATTCATTGGAAGGACTGATGCTACAGCTTAAACTCCAATGCTTTGGCTACCTGATGCGAAGAGATGACTCATATGAAAAGACCCTGATGCTGGGAAAGATTAAGGGTAAGAGGAGAAGAGGACAACAGAGGATAGATTGTTGGATGGCATCACCGACTCAATGGACATGAGTTTGGGTGAACTCTGGGAGTTGGTGATGGGCAGGGAGGCTTAGCATGCTGTGGTTCATGGGGTTGCAAAGTGTTGGACACGACTGAGTGACTGAACTGAACTGAAGAAAACTTTTTTGCATAATTAAGCATATCTCATCTTACTTTTCCATTTATCTCATATTTTAATAGTCTCTATGACATATTTTAACTATATCCCCTTGAAGTTTCATGGGTGCTGAAGGTGAATCAAACACTCAGATTTACAAACACACAAACATACATATTGATTTCACTAGTGATTTTTGTATTATTCACTATAATTTGTGGACTAACATTAATAATGTCAAACCTGATTCTTTCCCTGTACTATCTAGTCTTGCAAACAGTCTTAGAAAAAAAAAAAAACAGTGAAGTCTCATGGATATCTCTAAAAGCTCTCTTCTAAGAACACATCACGTCTTCTTCTGAGCCATCATTTAAATCTATTTGTGTGTGCTGTGCTTAGTCAGTCATGTACTGCTCTTTGCAACTGCATAGACTGTAGCCCGCCAGGCTCCTCTCTCCATGGGGATTCTCCAGGAGAAAATACTGGAGTGGGTTGCCATCTCCTCCTCCAGGGGAATCTTCCCAACCCAGGGATTGAAGTAGGTCTCCTGCATTGCAGGAGGATTCTTTACCATCCGAGCTACCAGGGAAGCCAAAAATACTGGAGTGGGTAGCCTATCCCTTCTACAGGGATCTTCCCAACTCAGGAATTGAACTGGGGTCTTCTGCATTGCAGACAGATTCTTTGTTGTCTGCAAATCTATCTATGGCCATCTTATAATACCTAAAATGTTGTATTGGGGTATCGATAATAAAAATGTATTTGAAGTGCATTCAAGAGGATGAGTTCTGACTTTGTGTGTGTGTGTGTGTGTGTAACCTGCCTCCCACTTGCCAAAATAGTGTGAGAGAAGGAGAAAAAAAAGAATTAAAACTAACAAGCAAACAAACACAGAATAACCAGAAAGACCTGAGGCATTTTAGTTTCCAAGTATAGAGAGAACAAGGACTCTGCAGCTGAAGTAAATCCAATTCAAATTAACCTGTATCCAAAAGAAAAACAAATTAACCATCTCTTGACTAAAGTTCCAGAAACAGATGTGAGGGATGACTAAAACTGTAAACTCAAAATGTGTTCTGAAGACTGTTTCTCTTCACATCTCTCAACTCTTTTGCTTGCGTGCTGTCTTCATTCTTTTCTACAACAAATGAATGTTTCATTATATCTGGATTGATAGATGTAAGACATTTCAGTTTATTATACTCATTCAGTTTCTAATCCCAAAGCTGGGGGAAAGTCTGTTCTGAAAATTCTGGCATAAATGCCCCAAAGAATGTGTTGACTGTCCCCAATTGGATTAAGTGTCATTCTTGAATCACTCACTGTATCTGGAATGCTGATGGACTTTTACTGATCAAATCTGGGTCATGACTCACTTCAAAAGACAAGGAAAATAATCTCACATAAGCCACATGGACTATGAGAGAGATGGTTCACAAATGGGACTATGTTAAGTAGACTATGCTATATGTCAAGTAAAAAATAAACCATGTATTTCAATGGATTAACAAAATAACAGTTCCTTGCTGCCTAACATTAATACCAAGTATTAGTGGTGGTAGTAGTCAAGGGGGCTTTTCTTCCAGCAGTGACTCCAAGACCTAAGTCCTTTCCAAATTTTGAATCTAGCATTTTCCACAAATGGCAAAACATCTCAAGATGTTTCAGCTTGAGTAGAGGGGAAGAGAGAAAGTAAGGAAAGCATTTACTTGCCAAGGCATGAAAGTTGAGTGTCAGCTTACACTCAGATTTCACTGGTAAGAACTAATTACCTGGACTGACATGAACACACTGTGACTTGGAAATACAGTTTAGTTGTGCAATCAGGAAGAGGAAATGCATTTGCTGATGATATAACCAATCTTTTCCATAGGAGTTGACACTCAAACTTTATCTTTTCAGTACATTACCAGTCCATTTATGTTTTTCACCTTATTGGAAAGTTTAAGAAACTTTACTATTAAATACCACAGTGTGTGGTGAGTATGTGGTGTGAAGCAAATAATTATTATGAAAACTAATCTTTTTCAATTAACAATTTTTTGCTGTTTAACTGGCTTCCATCATGGCTCAGATGGTAGATAGTCTGCCTGCAATGTAAGGGACCCAGGTTCTATCCCTGGGTTGGAAAGTTTCCATGGAGAAGGAAATGACAACCCACTCCTGTATTCTTGACTGGAAAATCCCATGGACAGAGAAGTCTGGCAGGCTACAGTCCATGGGGTCACAGAGTCAGACACAGTGGAGCAACTAACACACACATACACTGTTTAACCAACTCCAACACTTACTGGTTTTGTGGTGGTTTAGTCATTAAGTCATGTCCTACTCTTGCAACCCCAGGGACCATAGCCCATCAGGCTCCTCTGTACATGAAATCCTTCAGGCAAGAATACCGAGTGGTAGTTATTTCCTTCTCCAGAGGATCTTCCTGACCCAGGATTTGAAGGCAGTTCTCCTACACTGCAGGCATATTCTTTACTGAATGAGCCACCAGGTTTTAGCATCATGATTTATTCTTTGTCATGATCATATGGGTGGCAATCTGGTGCTCTTCTGCTGGTCTCCACTAGGACTGCATATTGATGCAGTCAACTAGCAGTTCAACTGAGACTAGAAGGTTCAAGACAGCTTTACTCATGTTAAGCAGGTGGTCCAGAATGCTGGCTATGGGGCTCTGCTTCTTTCTGTGTGGTCTCTTATTTTACAGTGGATAAAAAGATCTTCTGTACATGTTGGTGATCTTAAGATTATAAGATTGTGAAAGCAAAAGATGCAAGGCCTCTTAAGATCGAGGGTCCCAAACTTATGTACAATTTATTCTACATTTCATCAGTGAAAGCATATGAAAAGTCTAGCATCAGTTCAAAAAGGTAGAAAAATAAGAAGATTGCTTGGTAAGAAGAGCAGTGATGTTACATTAAAAATATAAGAAACAGTGAAGATTGATTCAATGGTGTCTTCTGTGACTTCATTTTACTTTGAAGGAATGTCAGTAATATGTATTAAATGTTGTCAGATAATTTCCTGCAATATTAAAGTTTAAAGTGTTCTTACTTTACCTCTATTAGAAATTATCTGTGTTGATGTATCATTTAAGAATATGATATGTCTGTGTTCTAGAGAAGAAGCACATATGTATGCAACAGTATAGAATAGTGACTGTGAATATACATTCTAGAGAAAGATAAAATGTTTCTGTATCTTTGCTTTATTTACCAACACTAGAATGTTGAAGGAGATTTTTTTTTCACTAAGTGAGATTTTTATTATTATTATTATTTACTTTACAATATTGTATTAGTTTTGCCAAACATCAAAGGGGCAGTTTCAGGTTAACAACAAAACTAAGAGGAAGGTACAGAGATTTTCCATGTACCCCCTCAGTTCAGTTCAGTCACTTAGTCGTGTTCGACTCTTTGCGACCCCATGAATTGCAGCATGCCAGGCCTCCCTGTCCATCACCAACTCCCAGATTTTACCCAAATTCATGTCCATCAAGTTGGTAATGTCATCCAGCCATCTCATTTTCTGTCATCCCCTACTCCTCTTGCCCCCAATCCCTCTCAGCATCAGGGAATTTTCCAATGAGTCAACCATTTGCATGAGGTAGCCAAAATATTGGAGTTTCAGTCTCAGCATCAGTCCTTCCAATGAACACCCAGGACTGATCTTTAGGATGGACTGGTTGGATCTCCTTGCAGTCCAAGGGACTCTCAAGAGTCTTCTCCAACACCACACTTCAAAAGCATTAATTCTTTGGTGCTCAGCTTTCTTCACAGTCCAACTCTCACATCCATATATGACCACTGGAAAAAACATAGTCTTGACTAGACGGACCTTTGTTGGCAAAGTAATGTCTCTGCTTTTGAATATGCTATCTAGGTTGGTCATAACTTTTATTCCAAGGAGTAAGCGTCTTTTAATTTCATGGCTGCAATCACCAGCTGCAGTGATTTTGGAGCCCCCAAAAATAAAGCCTGACACTGTTTCCCCATCTATTTCTCCTGAAGTGGTGGGGCCAGATGCCATGATCTTAGTTTTCTGAACGTTGAGCTTTAAGCCAACTTTTTCACTCTCCTCTTTCACTTTCATCATGAGGTTTTTTAGTTCCTTTTCACTTTCTGCCATAAGGGTGATGCCATCTGCATATCTGAGGTTATTGATATTTCTCTGGACAATCTTGATTCCAGCTTGTGTTTCTTCCAGCCCAGCATTTCTCATGATGTACTCTGCATATAAGTTCAATAAGCCCCCACATAAATGCATAGCATCCCTCATTATCAACGTCATTCACCAGATCAGTGCATTTGATATAATGGGTGAAGCTACATTGACATATCATTCAGTTCAGTTGCTCTGTTTTGTCTGATTCTTTTCACCCCATGGACTGCAGCACATTAGGTCTCCCTGTCCATCACCAACTCCCAGCGTGTCCTCAAACTCATGGCCATCGAGTCAGTGATACCATCCAACCATCTCATCCTGTGTCATCCACTTCTCCTGCCTTCAATTTTCCCCAGCATCAGGGTTTTTCCAATGAGTCAGTTGTTCCCATTAGGTGGCAGAAGTATTGGAGCCTCAGTTTCAGCAAGAGTCTTTCCAATGAATGTTCATGACTGATTTCCTTTAGGACTGACTGGTTTAATTTCCTTGCAGTCCAAGGGACTCTCAAGAGTCTTCTTTAACACCACAGTGAAAAGCATCAATTCTTCGGGGTTCAACTTTGACTGCACAGTCCTTTGTTGGTAAAATAATGTCTCTGCTTTTTAATAACCTGTCTAGGTTTGGCATAGCTTTTCTTCCAAGGAGTAAGTGTCTTTTAATTTCATGGCCACAGCCACCATCTGCAGTGATTTTTGAGCCCAAGAAAATAAATACTGTCACTGTTTCCATTGTTTCCCCATTTATTTGAAATGAAGTGATAGTGTTGCATGTCATGATCCTAGTTTTCTGAATGTTAGTTTTAAGCCAGCTTTTTCACTCTCCTCTTTTATCTTCATCAAGAGGCTCTTTGTTCTTCTTCATTTTCTGCCATAAGGGTGGTGTCATCTGCATATCTGATGTTATTGATAGTTCTCCCGGGAAACTTGATTCCAGCTTGTGCTTCATCCAGTCCAGCATTTTGCAAGATGTACTTTGCATATAAGTTAAATAAGCATGGTGACAATATATAGCCTTGACATACTCCTTTCTCAGTTTGGAACCAGTCTCTTCCGTGTTCAGTTCTAACTTTTGCTTCTTAACCTGCATACTGGTTTCTCAGGAGGTAGGAAAGTTGGTCTGGTATTCTCATCTCTTTAAGGATTTTCCAGTTTTTTTTGTGATCCACACAAAGACTTTGGCATAATCAATGAAGCAGAAGTAGATGTTTTTTCTGGTATTTTCTTGCTTTTTCTATGATCCAATGGATGTTGGCAATTTGATATGTTTTTTTCTGCCTTTAATACATCCAGCCTGATCATTTGAAATTTCACAGTTCATATTGTTGAAGCCTAGCTTGGAGAATTTCAAGCATTATTTTGCTAGCATGTGAGATGAGTATAATTGTGCAGTAGTTTAAACATTCTTTGGCATTGCTTTTCTTTGGGATTGGAATGAAAACTTACCATTTCCAGACCTGTGGCCACTTTTGAGTTTTCCAAATTTGCTGGCATTTTGAGCTCAGCACTTTCATAGCATCATCTTTGAGGTCTTGAAATAGCTCAGCTGGAATTCCATCACTTCCACTAGCTTTGTTCACAGTGATGCTTCTTAAGGTCCACTTGATTTCACATTCTAGGATGTCTGGCTCTAGGTGAGTGATCAAAAGACTGTGGTTATCTGGGTCATTAAGATCTTTTTTGTATAGTTCTTCTGTGTATTCTTGCCACCTTTTCTTAGTATCTGCCATTTCTGTTAGGTCCATACCATTTCTGTCTTTTATATTATTTGCATGAAATTTTCCCCTAGAATATTTGCAAAGAGATACAGGAAAACAACTGAATGGCAAAGATTAGAGAAATATTCAAGAAAATTAGAGATACCAGGGAAATATCGATATATTATAATCACCCCAGTTCCACAGCTCATATTATAGTTCACTTTTGGGAAGTATATGATATGTATTTGGCAAAATTTGTAATGAGATCTCTTCGTCATTAAGGTATCATTAAGAGCATTTTCACTGCTCTAAAAATTCTCTGTGGTTTCTTTATTCATCAATCCCCTAACCGGAACTCTTGGCAATCACTGATCTTTCTATTGTTTCTGTATTTTTGTCTTTTTCAGAATTTCATATAGTTGGAATCACAAAGTATGAACCCTTTAAAGATTCTTTCACTGAATTACATGCATTTATTTCTTCTATACATTTCCATGTGAAAGTTGCTCAGTCGTGTGTGACTCTTTGTGACCCCATGGACTATACAGTCCATGGAATTCTCCAAGCCAGAATGTTGGAGTGGTTAGCCTTTCCCTTCTCTAGGGAATCTTCCCAATCCAGGGATTGAACCCAGGTCTCCCACATTGCAGGTGGATTCTTTTCCAGCTGAGCCACAGTTCACATTTCCATAACTTGATAGCTTATTTCTTTTTAAGAATGAATAATATTCCATTGTCCAGATGTACTAAAGTTTATATATCCAGTCATCTACTGAAGAATATTTTGGTTGTTTTCAAGTTTTGACAAATATGAGTAAAATTTATATATGATCAATGTGTAAGGTTTTATGTGAATGAACATCAGTTTTCAGTTCCTTTGGGTAAATATCAAGGGGCATGACTATTGGATTGTATAGAAAAAGTATGCTTAGTTTTTATTTTTTTAAGAAAATTGCAAAATTGCCTTCCAAAGTGGTTATAGTATATTGTATTCCCACCAGTAATATATGAGCATCTCTGTTGCTCCTTGCATTAGGTTTTTGTCAGTATTCCAGACTATAGCCATTCTAATAGGTGTGTGGTAGTATCTTATTTTTGCTTTAATTTGCATTTCCCTAATGGCATATGACGTGAAACAACTTTTCCTATACTTATTTGCCATCTATATATGTGTACACACACACACACATCCTTCGGTGAGATGTCTAAGATCTTTATCCCATATTCAATTTATTTCTTTATTGTTGAGTTTTAAGATTTCTTTGTATATTTTGGATAATACTTCTTTATCAGATGTGTTTTTGCAAATATTTTCTCCCATTCAGCAGCTTGCTTTCTTATTGTCTCTTATATGGTAAATGATTTTAATTTTTTTTTTTACCTTCTAGTAAGATTTCAATGTTAATAAATTCTAGCCTATCAGCTATTTCCTTCATAGATCATGACTTTATTATTGTTTCTAAAAATCATCACCATATTCCAATGTCACCTAAGTTTCTCCTATGTTATCTTACAAAAATTTTATTATTATGCCTGTTATATGTGATATATTATCCATTCCAGGTTAGTTTTGGTGAAGGGTATAAGATCTGTGCCCAGATTTATTTATGTGTGCATACAGGTGTTCAAGTCTTCTAGCACCATTTGTTGATAAAACTATCTTCAAGCCATCATATCATCTTAGCTTCTTTCTCAAAGATTAGTTAAATATATTTATTTGAGTCTGTTTCTGGGCTCTCTGCCTTTTTTCCATTGAGCTATTTGTCTCTTCTTTCACCAGTACTGTACTGTCTTGATTACTATAGCCTTACAGTAGGTCTTGAAGTTGAGTAGTGTAAGTCTTTTTCTCAGTTGTGTCCAACCTGCTATTAAGTCAACCAAAGACATTCTTCATTTCTGATACAGTGTTTGTTTCTTTGTTTGTTTAATTTTATCATTGTTGTTGTTGTTCTTAGGGTTTCAACCTCTCTGCTCTTCTTTTATGATGTTTATCCATTAGAGCTGTTAGCATATTAATCATATTTGTTTTAAATTGTCAGTCTGACAGTTCTAATATCCTGACATGTCCTGTAGCAGGAATTGCTGTAAATAGCTTTTTACTAAGTTGTGATGAGGGATGTGAGAGGAAGAAAAGCTGACTGTAGTCCTATAATTACATGTTAACCTTTTAGGGAGCCTGTGCCTCTGGACTGTGAATGTCACAAGTATTTCTGTTTTTTTTTTTTTCCCTTCTTCTACTCTCAGGTCAGAAAAGATGGCTAGAGTGGGCTGGAATTGAATGTTTTTCACCTACAAATCCAGTTAGGCTCTGAAGACACCCCAGCGTGTAAATCTTTGGTTAACTATTTTCATGTGAGATCAAGCTCTGTTATTGCTTCCCTGGTGGCTCAGATGGTAAAGAAACAGCCAGCAGTGTGGGAGATCTGGGTTGGATCCCTGGGTTGGGAAGATCCTTTGGAGAAGGGAACGGCTACTCACTCCAGCATTCTGGCCTGGAGAATTCCATGGGCAGAAGAGTCTGGCAGGCAACAGTTCATGGGGTCACAAAGAGTTAGGGATGACTGAACGACTTTCACTCACTCGCTCAGACTCTATTAGAAGCATGAAGTGAAGAAGTGAACTGAAAGTCGCTCAGTCGCGTCTCATTCTGCGAACCCATGGACTTAGTGGAATTCCCCAGGCCAGAACACTGGAGTGGGTTGCCTATTCCCTCTCCAGAGGATCTTCCCGACCCAGGAATCGAAACGGGGTCTCCTGCATCACAGGCGGATTCTTTACCAACTGAGCTATTAGGAACATAGTGCTGTGCTTAGTCACTAAGTCGTGTCTGACTCTTTTGACACTCCATCAGCTGTAGCCCACCAGGCTCTTCTGTCCATGGGGATACTCTATGACTGCTCCTCACCCCGGAGTTTCAATGAATTGTCCACACTGAGCCTCCAGTCATCTTTTTTTGTTTTGTTTTTTAAATTTTTATTTTAACTTTAGTTTACTTTACAATACTGTATTGGTTTTGCCAAACATTGACATGAATTCACCACGAGTGTACATGTGTTCCCAAACATGAATCCCCTCCCACCTCCCACCCCATACCATCCCTCTGGGTCTTACCCATGCACCAGCCCCAAGCATCCTGCATCCTGCATTGGACATAGACTGGCGATTCGTTTCTTACATGATAGTATACATGTTTCAATGCCATTCTCCCATCTCATCCCACCCTCTCC
>SJYQ01014002.1:1839430-1854880 GCA_006410935.1 Redunca redunca | reverse complement strand
AGGGCTTATCAATTTTAAAAAGTTAGAATAAAAAAAGAAAAAAGGGAGAAAAAAAGGGAAAAAAAGGAGGGTAATGATTGTAAAAATAGTAAAGATATATCTGGCCCTTTTTCTGGAGTTGTGGGCCGTGTGGGGTCACTTTCAAGACGATTCCCTCTGTTTAACTTCTGTTTGTTGGTCTCTTCCGTGTCTGATTTCCGTCCTAGCACGGGTGGGGCGGTGGACCCCCTTTTTTTTTTTTCTTGGCTCACTTGTTCAATCGCACTGTGGGGAGGGAAGGATGCTGCACACAGATAACACTGTCGTGTGTATGCAGTGTCTCAGCCCCGCTAGGTCTGCCCCTGCTCACGGCACACAAACCACTTGGGCTCTACGTAGCTCTGCCAGGAACGGTCTGAGGCTAGCCCTAGGCTGCATGCCCCTCCCCGATCTAAGCCACTCGGGTTCGGCGCTCAGGTATCCCCCAGAGGAGCAGACTGGGTTGGGACTGCGTTTCGTGCCCTTCCCAGGTCCGAGTGTCTCAGGTGTTTGGCGAACGCAGTCTCTGCGACTTGTCACGTTTCTCGCCTCTGCTGCTCAGTTTTCTGGGTGTACCACTGGCGCCCCTTGTGAGGCAGATGATGACTGACCAGCACCCCCAGAAGTTTTAGCAAAGAAGCCTGCTTGCTGTTTGGTAGGAAAAGTCTCTCTGGGGCTGCAATTGTCCCTTTCCAGCCCTTACGGCTCTGGCTCCCTGTCCCTGGCAGGGGATGGTCTGCAGCCAGCTACTTCCGTTCTGTCCTTTGTTCTGTGCATGGTCCTGGCGGTGTCTTATGTTCGAGTTTTTCGCGTGGTTAGCTATCCCCCAGTCTGGTTTACTAGCCCAAGTTAGTTCGTTCTGGTTATGTGCTGGGCGTTCCTGCTGGATTCTTACAAAGCCTTGCAGCCCGCGCCTCCTGCACGTCCCTGCCCTGTCCCCCCTTGCTAGTGGTGGATGCAGGTGTCTGTGCTGCTTTTCCGCTGGAGAAGTTACTGTTGGGCTTGTAATCTGTTGGTTTTAATTATCCATTTATTTATCCTTCCTGTTATGTTGCCCTCTATGCTTCCAAGGCTCGCCACAGGCTCGGCAGGAAGAGTGTTTCCTGGTGTTTGGAAACCTCTCTTCTTAAAGTTCCTTTCCCGGATGGGCTTCCCTATCTGGGACGGAGCTCCCTCCCCACCTCCTTTGTCTCTTTTTTCGTCTTTTATATTTTATCCCTACCTGTTTTTGAAGGCAATGATCTGCTTTTCTGGGTGCCTGATGTCCTCTGCCAGCATTCAGAAGTTGTTTTGTGGAGTTTGCTTGGTGTTGAAATGTTCTTTTGAGGAATTTGTGACGGAGAAAGTGGTCTCCCCATCCTATTCCTCTGCCATCTTCTCCCGTCCTCTGGATAGCACAACTTTAATGCTGACTACAATCTCCCCACAATGACTTTCTTATGTTTTATTCTGTGGTGAAGAAGAGTAGCATAAGTATTTTTTAATGCACATGAATAATAATATTAATGAGAATATATAATTTAGAGCACAATACATATTTTATTGATAAAATACATTGATTTATCCTTTGACCAGAGACAATATATGTTTTATCAAGTTTCATCTGACAATGAATTCATGTTACTCTTCAATAATTCATTTGAGGAAATCCTATGTGTGAGAGGTACACAGCATATCATGTATAGAGTCTGAGTCATCTCATCAGAATTCATTTTTCACATTTCTATTTGGATTGGCTGTGACTTGGATTTATTGTTTTTAACATATAGTCCCATTTGGACTTTTGATAATGCAAATACGCCTCTCAAACAAATGGGACATGGGAAAATATAGCTGGCAAAAGAATAGGGCAAATTTAATATTCCCAAACACACAAAAAAAGATTATGTAATGCATGTTTATATTACAATAACATGTTACTGAACATATTAGGAACTTCAGCAAATCAAAGAAACCTGAAATTGCAGAACACCAGGTGGTTTGGCCATTATGCTAGTGACATCCATTTCCTTCACTGCTCTAACCACATTTCTTCTGCAAAGAGGAAACAGTAGGATGCTGATTGCTTCTCATACTTTCTGATCTTGTATTGCACTTTCAAAGAAAACTGTCCTTTTAACTGTAATTTATAATGCACTATGTAATTTACTGCTACAGTGAGCATGCAAAAAGTATTTGTTTAATTTGGAATTTGGGGACTGCTGAGCTTTGACCAATTAGTGTGGCAAAGCAGAAACCTTTTACTTGTGTTGAAACTCCACATCCCACTCTCAATACTTGAGCAAACAGTTTCAGTATGCAATTTAACCATATGTCATTTCCTCCATAAGTTGAATCTATTAATCACAGTTTTGATTCCTATTTATTAAAACAAGCTCTTTATGATGACTCATATATATCTCAACTTGTGCTCCATGTATTCCATAATAATTAGCCATTTTCTTTTTTACAGCAGATGAACAATTTAATGACATTGATCAATGGTTTTGGTTTTCCTACATGCTAAGCTAATAAATGATAATAGGGGTGCTATATATTTGTGTGTGTGTTTATACAAGTATGTGTTTCTCTGTCTTTCTATAAGTATATGTGTATATATATGTATATGTATGATATATATGAAAATACTTGTATCAATATATTCATATAGTCTGTGAGTGATAATTAATCCTATTTTAAGCTGACTGTACCTAAGGGATGTTTCTGAGGCTTTATCTTATTTGCTCCTGATTAACGTGTGAAGCCACAAAATTTAAATTACCAGTAATTTAAGAAGGAGTGAAAAACATTATTTGAGCACCTACTAATAACCCAGAACTCAAGTATCAATATCTAGTGAAGCAATACTGAAAACCTCAAGACTCAAAAGCATTAGTAGTAAATCAAGATTGCCATTAAGGATTGCTGTTTCCCAGTTTTCCTCCAACAAGTCAGGGATCCTGCATATATTTCAGATTTTGTGTACTACTCAGCATTAGGGAGCTCTAGTCATTTCAGTCTGTGGACATCAATCACCTTCATTTAACCCCATTTGTGACCCTTTGCCCTCAGGAAAGCCAGCAAACCAGCTTCAGGCTGGGTTAATTCCATTTCTCTGATAGGATTTGTTTTATGCAGAATAGACACATGCTCTTTCCTCCCTTTTTCTGCTTCTGTCTACTCTTCTGACGATTTCCTGCTCTATCTCCATGTTCAGTATTTCCCAATCATCACATTTCTCACCTGAGTTAGGTTTCTATTTTTTTAATCACCATCTTATAATCAGACTTCCCTGGTGGCTCTGACAGTAAAAGCGTCTGCCTGCAATGCTGGAGACCCAGGTTCGTTCCCTGGGTCAGGGAGATCCCCTGGGGAAGGAAATGGCAACCCACTCCAGTACTCTTGCCTGGAAAATTCCATGGACTGGAGCCAGAGTCCGACACGACTGAGCGACTTCACTTCATTTTCACTTTATAATTGGTAGGGATATCAGAGATTTCTTAACCATGAAGTAAGGGATGTTTAGTCTGTCTTTAACAGTATTTTTTGAGATATTTGTCTAATTTAACCCTGGAGCCTGTTCTCTTCCGACTGGTGAAGATAAGTCTTTCCTGTTCCTGGTAAATTTTTTACTTTTTACCAGTGTTATCTACCTTACTTTCACTTCTCTGAATGCTCATTTTTTTTACTCAGACTGAGCAAAAATATAGAAGCATATAACTTAAATATACCTTCTAAAACCCATGGGGGATGAATATTATTATCCCAACTTTACAAATTTTATAATTCACTTAGAGTCAGGCTATTAATAAATGATGAAATTCTAGCCATATTCTATCTTATTTCAGTATCTAAACTCTTTCTGCTAGTTAATTTCTCAAGATTTGATTTAGTGTTCTTAATTCTCCCCTTCCATCTCCTTAACTCACACTTTTGAATTTGTTGCCAATCTTTCATAGTAGTATCTAGATGTAATATATTTTTCTTTGAAGAATAGATCATCAGTTTTCTTAAATTGTGTATATATACCATGTTTTGTTTTCTAGAAGGGTTGTATTATAAAAACTCAGTAGCATGTAAAACATTATTTTTTAATTAGTAAGATTTACAACAGTACCATGATAGGTGAGCACAAAGGGTGATTTTATGATCTTGATTTTAATCAGGAGACATCATTTCAGGAACAAAGTCTGATTGACTGACACATTTTGGTTGCATATCAGTGTTGCTCTGCTTGATGAAAAACCCACTTTAAACCCTGAGTCCTTGAGTGTAAGATTGCACCCTCTTTCTTACAGTTTAGAGCTTTCAAGTTAGGGCACTTATAGAAATGAGAAATTTAAAATCTTCACAAATAAAATATACCTCAGATGACAAATCACTTATATGAAGATTGGAAGGCACCTCTGCTTTAAGAGTTCATTTGCTTTCCTGATGGCTCAGAGGGTAAAGAATCTGCCTACAATGCAGGAGACCCAGGAAGACACCCTGGAGGAGGGAATGGCAACCCACTCCCAGTATTCTTGCCTGGAGAATTCCATGAACAGAGGAGTCTGGTGGGCTGCAGTCCATGGGGTCACAAAGAATCAGACACGACTGAGGGATTAACACTTTCACTCTCTTTATTGTTTGCTAGAAGAAATTGTTGAGGAAAATCAGAATCTTTGGAACAATAGATGAGTTCATATCTCATTTAGGAAGTGTATTATCACTCCATGTTCATTATAGCATTATTCACAAAGACCAAGATATGGAAACAGCTTAAATGTCCTTTGATGGATAAATGGACATCTATCTAACTATCTACCTAGTTATAAATATAAAAGACAATACAATTCAGCTGTATGAAATAAGGAAATCCTGCCATTTGCAACAACATGATTGAAACTGGAGAGCATTATGCTAACTGGAATAAACCAAATACTGTATGATATCACTCTTATGTGAGATCTATTTAAAAAAAAAAGAGGCAAATTTCATAGAACAGAGAATAGAATGATGGATGATGATTATGGGGGGAAAGGGAGGGGGAATTTGTAGGTATTAAAATGTACAAGTTTTCAGTAATAAGTTAGGATCTAATGCACTACATGGTGACTATAGTTAGTGATACAGTATTATAAATTTGAAAGATGCTGAGACTAGAAATTAAGCATTCTCACCATAGACAAAAATATGCAAAGTTAACTATATGAGGTGGTAAATGTCTTAATTATTTTAATTGTAGTCATTATCCACAACATATATGTATATCAAATCAACACATTTTATGCCTTCAGTTCAGTCCAGTTCAGTCACTCAGTTGTGTCTGACTCTTTGCGACCCCATGAACCACAGCACGCCAGTCCTCCCTGTCCATCACCAACTCCCAGAGTTCACCCAAACTCATGTCCATTGAGTCGATGATGCCATCCTGCCATCTCATCCTCTATCGTCCCCTTCTCCTCCTGCCCCCAATCCCTCTCAGCATCAGAGTCTTTTCCAATGAGTCAACTCTTCGTATGAGGTGACCGAAGTATTAGAGTTTCAGCTTTAGCATCAGTCCTTCCAAAGAACACCCAGGACCGATCTCCTTTAGAATGGACTGGTTGGATCTCCTTGCAGTCCAAGGGATTCTCAAGAGTCTTCTCCAACACCACAGTTCAAAAGCATCAATTCTTCAGTGCTCAGCTTTCTTCACAGTCCAACTTTCACATCCATACATGACCACTGGAAAAACCATTGCCTTGACTAGATGGACCTTTGTTGGCAAAGTAATGTCTCTGCTTTTGAATATGCTATCTAGGTTGGTGATAACTTTCCTTCCAAGGAGGAAGCGTCTTTTAATTTCATGGCTGCAGTTACCATTTGCAGTGATTTTTTGCAGTGATTTTGGAGCCCAGAAAAATAAAGTCTGACACTGTTTCCACTGTTTCCCCATCTATTTGCCATGAATTCATGGGACTGGATGCCATGATCTTAGTTTTCTGAATGTTGAACTTTAAGCCAACTTTTTCACTCTCCTCTTTCACTTTCATCAAGAGGCTTTTGAGTTCCTCTTCACTTTCTGCCATAAGGGTGTTGTCATCTGCATATCTGAGGTTATTGATATTTCTCCCAGCAATATTGATTCCAGCTTGTGCTTCTTCCAGCCTAGCATTTCTCATGATGTACTCTACATATAAGTTAAATATGGACTACGCAGCAGAAGTGCACCGGTTGCAGTGGGCTACGCTTCTGGACTGCATAGAAGTGCGGCCAAGAGGAGCTACCCCTTGCTTAAAGTCAGGGGCGGTGGCCAAGAGAAGCTACCCCACGTCCAAGGAGCGGTGGCTGTGTGGGCGCAGAAGGGCCAAGAAGATCTACTCCATGTTTAAGAACAGGAGGGGTGGCTGTGAGGAGATACCCCTCAACCAAGGTAAGGAGTAGTGGCTGCGCTTTGCTGGAGCAGCCATGAAGAGATACCCCAATCCAAGGTAAGAGAAACCCAAGTAAGAGGCATCAGAGGGCAGACACACAAACCATAATCACAGAAAACTAGTCAACCTAATCACACAGACCACAGCCTTGTCTGACTCAATTATATACCTTAAATATATTTACTTATATTTGTCATTTTGTTTCTCAATGAAGTTGCAAAAAAAAAAAAGGGAGGAAAGGAAGAGAAAAAACAGAAATGTGCCAATATAACTGAAAGCCAAACAAAATAGCCCACAGAGCTTATGTCAATTAATTTGAATATCAATGTAATGTCAAATAGACATTTTGGGGAAAAAATTTTACTGCTATTGACCCAAGAAATCTAAAAATAAAAAAATCAAGTTAACTGAAATGTCAATTAAAGATCTATCTTTAATATTCAAGGAACAAGTAGCTAATGTACTTTGTCTCTTAGAGAAAAAAATTGGAAAACTACAAATTAATTTTATGAAACTTAATTATGTTGATAATACAATGATTAATGTTAGCCTCCATAAAAACTGTTTTAGGGGACGCACATATGGAGTATTACATTAAGAATATGCAGATTCTGATTTGCCTGATTAGGAGGCACAAGCCACCCACACACGATGAGCAAGTAGCTCACTCCGTTTCCAAGCTTCCCCTGTGGGGAAATGAAACCCATGGGATCATTTTGATGCAAGTCACATTTTCAGTGTATCCACATGAAGGAAAAAGTCACAAGATCCCCTCCATGAGCTGAGGTTTTCCTCCAGGGTCAGAAGTGAGCAGAAGACAGAGAACAGAGAAGGAGGCAAAGATGGTGGGGGCAAAGGTCACTAACTTTTCCCTTGCTTACCTATGAATAGATACAATTTGAAAAAAGTGCCCAGGAAAAAAGAAAGCAAGAATTTATGGTGGGCATCCTAAATTCAAATTCTTATCTAAATGTCCAGACTCTAGGGGTGAGTAGGGTTATCATATTGTAAAATGCCTAGGCAGCAACTCAGAAGAACCAAAGTTGTTGTTCTTCACATTTATTTTCCTCACCACAAAAAGTTTGTTCTAATTATATTTGCTAAATTGAACTAAAAAAATTGTAAATAAGATGTTAGCAAATAATATTCAACAATACTTTATCCTATTTTAGAAGGCATTATCTCCCCAAAATTTGCAAGGATGGTACAAATTAAGAATTATTTTTATGATTTTCCATGTTGTCAAATGTAGTTATTTGAAAGGGTGTGACTTTCCCAAGTCACTTCAAATGGAAAGCAATGTGATATTTTAACATATGTGTACACATGATAACAACAAGCAAATGAATTAACATATCCATAGCATTTTGTAGTTACCCCTTTTATTGGTGTGGTATTAAAATGAAGTCTACTTGCTTAGCAAATTTCAAGTATATAATACAATATTATTAACTATAATCACCATACTGTACATTGGATTTCCAGAACTTACTCATCCCACAATTGAAAGTTTGTGCTCTTTGATGAATAGCTTCCCTTTCCCCTACACCTAGAAAGGAATTGATGAGCTCTTTCTTTGACTGCTATTACACACCTAAAATGAGTTAGTATTCCCCAAGTCAGTCAACCTACTGGGATAGGGAATAAATTTCATAAAAGAGACATTAAACAAATGCAAGAGAGAACCTGCTTTTTTTCTGGGCAATAAAATAAATGTAACTCCAGATTCCAAGCCCTCTAGATCCCTGAAGCAACTCTAGAGTTGTTAGGAAGAGATTGACTTAAAGAGACCCAAGGCTTGGCCAGAAGTTTTACTTTACTCATGTGCCATAACTCCCATTCATTGTCTGTATCCTTTCTTTAAATGTTGATTAAAGTTACAGTCTGGCATTGGCTCTTCTCTCAGGAAAGAGAAAAGGGTCTATGCCCATAATTGAGATGAAATAATTCAAAGGAAAGAGCAGTACCCTTTGCCCAAAGACTAGAGAAGAAATACTAGGGGTGATTAACAACAGATTACAGTTTAGTCAAGGCATTGCAATAAGGCAAATGTTATGAATAATACAGACAGTAATGAGATAATGTCAATTATCACTTCCTGATCTCATGAGAAGCTGTAACCTAGGAAGTAACATGGATAAATGTGTCTGCTACTGTGATTGGATGCAGAAAGACATCATACTCATCCCTGTTCCCATTTAAATTATTCATATATTCTAGTGTATCTGGTCCTATTCATGTATGTGGTCTCATTTAAATCACTCACATCTTCAAGTGCATATAAGATGAAAAATAAATATCATAGCATAATATAAAAAGCTCTAAGTGCTCTTGAGTCCATGGATGGACATAATACTGGTGAAAAATTCTTCACAAGATAGAATTTGTTTCTTTTCTGATTAAGATAATTTCTCTCAGATCATTAGTGGAATCCAATATCCAAAATAAATAAAACCACTGTCATACTTTATTTCTCCCTGTTATTCCTATTCCACATTATCTTCAGTCACATCATTTGCTATTTCCTGAAACTGGTTGGTTCCTCTATATTGTCATGCCTTTGTCGGTTGTCTTACTCTTACCCTCATCTTTTCTGTGTTCCCTCTGAAATCATGTACTAAGATTTAATGCAAGCCTAACAATTCAATAAAAATATTTTCTGATAAGTTTTAGCTCCTGCCAGATACACCCTACTATATTAGGAACTGCTTGATGGTAAAGATTAAACCATACATGCACCTCCAAGAAAGAAAAGAGCAAATATTTTTAAATGATTAAAAGAATAATATCATACTCAGATTTTAAATATAGAGTGCACTAGTTTTCAATACCATGAAACTTCTTCGATTTTGAAGGAACTTGGCAAGCCATAAATTAATCTTCATTCGTTCTTCTTGGAATGCATATTCATACTGAATCCCACGGTAAAACCTCAGTATTACATAGGTTCTTGAGATAAATTTGAAAAGTACTTCTAACAATATTTTGTGACATATGTCTTGGTCCAATAAAAGAAACCATAGTAAATATTCTGCAAAAATACTTTGGTTCAAAGTGTCATTTTAAATCATCTTTTCCGAGACAAAGATAAACATTATTCTTACAGTGTTTGGCCAGTAAATGTGTTTTCATTGAAGTAGGTTGACATTTCCTTTTGTAAACTAAAATTAATAATTTGAGGGATTGAAAAGACTTGCAAGTGATATGGTATCTAAGAAAAGAGACATATATAACATCATCTAAAAGAATTGAACTCTCATAATATGTTTCTTCTTGGTATGCAGCCAGAAAAATGAATTTTAATGTTCATGGCATAACAAGCTCTTTTATCCTCTTGATGTTAAATTAAAAAGTAAAATATTAGATTCTCCTTTGGAGTGTTATCTCTGATATAGGCAATCAAGTAGATATCAATGTATAATTGGATTTGTTGTTATTGTTATTTTAGTTACTAAGTTGTGTCCAACTCTTTTGTGACCCCGTGGGCTGTAAACCACCAGGCTTCTCTCTCAATGGGATTTCCCAGGCAAGAATACTGGAGTAAGTTGACATTTCCTTCTCCAGGGGATCTTTCTGACCCAGGGACTAAACCTGCATCTCCTACATTGGGAGGTGGGTTCTTTATCATTGAGCCACCAGAGAAGCTCTTTATTGCAATCATCAGAAATGGACTTTGCTTAAGTATAACAGAAAAATTTTGGAAGAATATCAGGTCTTACAGAATTACATTGTAGGCTAGGTCATCAGATCTAGAAAATGAAAAAAATTCAGCACCAATCTCTAGATTACTGATACTGACATACTTTAGACACTGATGTAAATGATTTCTCAACTTGATATACCTTGGACTCCATTCTGAAGACTTCAAGTCTCCAGTTTATCCTGCCTGATGAGGAGCAGGGATTGAAAACCTTTGGCCTCTTTTTCTCTTGTTGAAAGAGGTGGGACCAACATTAAGGAAGATTTGCCAAAACAAAAAATGTGTTGAGAGAAAAAGCATATAGAGTGTTTATGATAGTCAGGACATGGAAGCAACCTAAATGTCCATCAGCAGATGAATGGATAAGAAAGCTGTGGTACATATACACAATGGAGTATTACTTAGCCATTAAAAAGAATACATTTGAATCAGTTTTAATGAGGTGGATGAAACTGGAGCTGATTATACAGAGTGAAGTAAGCCAGAAAGAAAAACACCAATACAGTATACTAACGCATATATATGGAATTTAGAAAGATGGTAATGANTCCTTGGAAGGAAAGTTATGACCAACCTAGATAGCATATTCAAAAGCAGAGACATTATTTTGCTGACTAAGGTCCGTCTAGTCAAGGCAATGGTTTTTCCTGTGGTCATGTATGGATGTGAAAGTTGAACTGTGAAGAAAGCTGAGCACTGAAGAATTGATGCTTTTGAACTGTGGTGTTGGAGAAGACTCTTGAGAGTCCCTTGGACTGCAAGGAGATCCAACCAGTCCATTCTAAAGGAGATCGGTCCTGGATGTTCTTTGGAAGGACTGATGCTAAAGCTGAAACTCTAATACTTTGGTCACCTCATGCGAAGAGTTGACTCACTGGAAAAGACTCTGAAGCTGGAAGGGATTGAGGGCAGGAGGAGAAGGGGACGACAGAGGATGAGATAGCAGGATGGCATCACCGACTCGTTGGACATGAGTTTGGGTGAACTCCAGGAGTTGGTGATGGACAGGGAGGCCTGGTGTACTAGGTTTCATGGGGTTGCAAAGAGTCAGACATGACTGAGCAACTGAACTGAACTGAGTCTAGATTGGGAAGAACTATTTAAACTTAGAAATAGCAGAAGAAGTTATAAACAGAGGTGTACGTGCTCAATTGCTTCAGTCATGTCCAAATCTATGCAACGCTGTGGACTGTAGCCTGCTAGGCTCCTCTGTCCATGGGACTCTCTAAGCAACGATATTGGAGTGGATTACTGTGTCCTCCTCCAGAGGATCTTCCCAACCCAAGGATCACCACCTGGGAAGCTCCATGAACAGAGGTATAGGCATATTAAATAAACAACACTTGAAACTGATATATATCAAAGTAAACATTATGTAACAATTAAAGGCAAATAATGTGTTACCTAAAATATTTTCAATAAATATGACAAGGGATTAATATTCTTAATGTATCAAAAATGCTTTCAAATTAATAGCCTTTTAATATGTCAGTATATAGATGGGTAAAGAGTATAATAGAATCAAGAAAAAGATGCTGAAATAGCTTGTACAAATAGAAATGTAAGTACACATTCCCAAACATGTTGGTAGTAAAATAAATGCAATTATAAGCATCATATTTCACGTGGAAAAACATGAAGTTTTTAAATGATATTGTGAATTGTTCAAAAAATCCAAAAGTAAAAGGGTACTTTTATTCACTCTCCTAGAACCCTAAGGTATAAAAAGCTTTTTGAAGAGCAATATGACTTTACGTATCAAAGTAATAATATGCATAAACTTGAACTAAATAATTTAAATTATAAGGATTTAATTTAAATTGTTACAACATAAAATGTATTAATCTCTTAATTATCTCTCACCATTAGGAAACAAAAACTAAATGCTTAATAAGTAAAACAATTAAACTAAAAGATAACATAAGTTTAACCATTTAACCAGTTTAACCAGATAAAATAGTTTAACCATTAAAAAATATTTATGAGGCATTTTTAGCTCCAAAGAAATAGTCACTCCCATCATTACAACAGTAATTTAAAAATACCTCTTGGTCTCATCAGAGAACTGAGGTTGCAGCACGTTATTTTCATGAAATCTGGAGAGACAGGTGAATTCAGGAAAATCATATCTAAGTACATAGATTAAAGTCATTGCAGCCATGAGATGGTAGAAGCACTGAATGGTAAGTTTGACTAATTGCTTTAGATTGAATACAGACTAGCATGAGAGGAAGAAACTCCTGGAAGCCATAGTGTTGGTGGAATGAAGGCAGCAAAATATTCATGAGATTTACCTCTAGGAACTCTACTGGGTTCTTATGGCTGAATAACTAAGAAAGGGCACCTTTTCATTCAATCAACTAGAAAGAAAGAAAAGCCATTTGGAAATACTATAACACGATCACATTCCATATAACAAAGGCCTACTCTCTGGGATAAACACTTTACTAGAATTGTATTCCAGAGTCAGGAAGGGTGTTCCTCTCACTGCACCACCTTTTATCCTTTCCATTTTACCTAAGTTCAAGACTAGGGTGGGATACTCTATAAGAATAAATATTTGTAAAGGTCACAGACATGAACACAATAAAAACCAGATTAACCTAGAATGCTTCCAACTACCTCATCTTACCACTTTACCACCATACTGAGAGTGCTCCAGTGTAATAGATTACAGCTATTATCTCTGAGGAAGAGTATATAAGACCAAAGTCAAGACAGGAGACAAAAGCAAAAACAATAGAGGATTTTGAAATCTCTAGGAGGTACAGCTGAGCTTCCCAGGTGGCCCTAATAGTAAAGAGCCTACCTGCCAATGCAGGAGACATACGAGTGGCAGGTTTGATCCCTGGATTAGGATGATCCCCTGGAGGAAGGCATGGCAACCCACTCCAGTATTCTTGCCTGGAGAACCCATGGACAGAGGAAACTGGTGAGTTACAATCCGTAAGTTATCAGAGTCAGGTATGACTGAAGTAACTTAGCACGCATGCAGGAGGTACGGCTACTGCAAACATTAAACCTGGCAGAACTCTTAGCCAGATTTTTTAAAAGCATATTGTAAAGAGACAAAGCAATATTAAAACCAGGCCTGGGTAATTTTACACACAGGAATTTTAAAACACTTATAATTAATATGGTAAGGGCTCTAATAGGAAGAATAGACTATATCCACGAGCAGGCACTATTAGATCGATGAACATTCTAAGAAAGAATCAAAAGAAAATGCTAGAAATAAGAACTGCCTACTAGAAATGAAAGCAACCTTTGATAGGCTCATTAGTTGACTGAGTATGGTTGAAGAAAGAATCAGTAAACTTGAGACAAATCAATAGAAATTTTCCAGACTTAAATGCAAAAAAAAAAAAAAAAAGAGANAAAAAAAAAAAAAAAAAAAAGAGAGAGAGAGAGAGTGACAAATGCATAAATGGAATGCTAGAAAGAGAAGAAAGAACAAACAAAGGAAATACTTATAGTAATATTAGCGAATGACTATGCAAAATTAATGGCAGACACCAAACCACAGATCTGGAAAGCTCAGAAAACGCTAACAAGATAAATGCTAAAATATAAGCATACATTTGTCTTATTTACATTGTAGAAAATTAAAGACAAGGGAAAAAATATTGAAAGAAGCAAGAAGTCAAGAATAAGGGTAAGAATTAAAGTGGATTTTTCATCAGAAAGCATAATAGCTAGAAGAGTTGTGTGAAAGGTGCTAAAAGAAAAAGCTGTACCAGAGAAGAATTCTATATCCAATAAAATTATTTTTCAAAAGTAAAAAGCAGATATTTTCTCAGACAGACCAAAACTAAGGAAACTATTCACCAGATCTTTCCTGCAATGAATATTAAAAGAACATGTTTGAAACAAAAAAAAAAGATCTTAAGGGTTAGTCACTCAGTCATGCCCGATTCTTTGCGACCCCCTGGAGCCCCCTGCAGCCCCCTGCAGTCCACTAGGCTCCTCTGTTCATGGGATTTTCCAGGAAAGAATGCTGGAATGGGTTGCCATTTCCTTCCCCAGGGGATCTTCCTGACTCAGGGATCAAACCCAGGTCTCCTGCACTGCAGCCAGATTCTTTACCGACTGAGCTACAAGGGAAGCTACAAGGGAAGAAAAGAAAAATGAAACTCAAATCTAAATAAAGGGAGAGCAGTAAAGAATAAATGAGGATAAACATTATTTTTCTTATTCATAGTCTAAAAGATAACTGTCTAAATTTTTAAAGTAGCGATATTTTGTTCAGTGATTACATCATATGATAAGTAAACGGAATGATAGTGATGTCACAGGGAGAGAAGAGAAGCACCAAAACTTCATGTAAAGTGGTACAGTGTTATTACAGGGTGGACTTACATTAGTTACAATGTGCATTGGAAATCCTAGGGCAATCATTAAAGCATTTTTTTAAGTATAATTGCTAATACTAAGAAAAGATGTGAAAGGAATAAAATGCTTGATAAAAATGCTCAGTATTTTGTAATAAACCATAATAGAAAAGCATATGAAAAAGGATATATGTATATATGTATAACTTTGGTGAATCACTTTGATATACAGTGGAAACTAACACAACATTGTAAATCAACTATTCTTCAATAAAAAAAAAAAGCATTCTAAAAAAAAATAAAAAAAATAAACTTGGCATTAAATACAAGATAAAAAAAAAATGCTCAGATGAAAGCAGAGAAAGAAGGAAAAAGAAAAGAACAAAGGCAATGATTAAAAACCTGTCATGAAAAGGATACATATTAATGCTACTATTTATGAATAATCACTTTTTCTATGATACCTGTATGAAACTAGTTTATTCTGCAAGACCAATGCAAAATGTGTGTATATTTCAAGGAGGTGGCATTCCATTAAGATTTGGAACAAAATAGAGGCAGGAAGTCCATTCTAAAGGAGATCAGCCCTGGGTGTTCTTTGGAAGGAATGATGCTAAAACTGAAACTCCAGTACTTTGGCCACTTCATGCAAAGAGTTGACTCATTGGAAAAGACCCTGATGCCGGGATGGATTGGGGGCAGGAGGAGAAGGGGACGACAGAGGATGAGATGGCTGGATGTCATCACCGACTCGATGGATGTAAGTGTGAGTGAACTCCGGGAGATAGTGATGGACAGGGATACCTGGCATGCTGCAATTCATGGGGTCGCAAAGGGTCAGACACACTGAGCCACTGAACTGAACTGAACTGAAGAGAACTGAAGAGGCAGGAACAAAAACTTCCTAACTTCTATGAGGCCAATATTGCCCTAGTTAAATGCCATTAAAACTAGATAAAACCATTACAAGAAAGGAAAACCACAGATAAATATCTCTAGTAGATAGACAAAAAAAAAAAAAAAA
>SJYQ01014002.1:1804892-1825742 GCA_006410935.1 Redunca redunca | reverse complement strand
AAGAAATAGCAGTGCATGGAAATAAGTCTGCATGAGAACCATAAAATAAGATTCAGATCAAGGAACAGAACAATTCTAACTAAAATATACTCTGAAGAATAAATGTAATAATATAGGCAACTTTAATCTGTGCTTCTATATGAAGCTTAAATCCATATTAAATCTCCTAGTACTGGAAGAAAAAAAAAAAAAGATGTTAAGAAAGGGCAAAGGAAGAGATTATTGGAAGCTGCATAAATTATTTGATGAGGACCCATGCAAAGAAGCTTTCCAAAGTATAAAATAGATATTCTGTATATGTATGAGTGAGCTTATTCCAGATAATTGTGACTTGCAAGATAATTGAGGG
Organism: Redunca redunca; assembly: GCA_006410935.1. NCBI lineage: Eukaryota > Metazoa > Chordata > Mammalia > Artiodactyla > Bovidae > Redunca > Redunca redunca. The sequence continues at coordinate 1,825,393 of SJYQ01014002.1, read as the reverse complement.
TCCGAGAGGAGGAAAATGTATCTGGGAATATCTACCACACAGCTGAAATATCAGCTGAGTTCAGTCTCTGTGTCTTGTTCAACTCTGTGATCACATGGACTGCAGCACACCAGGCCTCTCTGTCCTTCACCAGCTCCCAGAGCTTGTTCAAACTCATGTCCATTAAGTCAGTGATCCCATCCAACCATCTCATCCTCTGTCGTCCCCTTCTCCATTGGCCTCAAGCTTTCCCAGCATCAGGGTCTTTTCCAATGAATCAGTTCTTTGCATCAGGTAGTCAAAGTATTGACACTTCAGCATCAGTTGTTCCAAAAAATATTCAAGACTGATTTCCTTTAGGATGGACTGGTTGGATCTCCTTGCTGTAGAAAGGACTCTCAAGAGTCTTCTCCAATACCACAGTTCAAAGCATCAGTTTTTTGATGCTCAACTTTCCTATGATTCAGCTTTCACAGCCATACATGACTACTGGAAAAACCATAGTTTTGACTATATGGACTTTGTCGGTAGAATAAAGTCTCTGCTTTTTAATATGCTGTCTATGTTTATCATAGTCTTTCTTCCAATGAGTAAGTTTCTTTTAATATCATGGCTGCAGTCACCATCTGCAGTGATTTTGGAGCCCAAGAAAATAAAGTCTGTCATTGTTTCCATTGTTTTGCCATCTATTTGCCATGAAGTGATGGGATCAGATGCCATGATCTTAGATTTTGAATCTTGAGTTTTAAGCCAGCTTTTTCACTCTCCGCTTTCATTTAATCAAGAAGTTCTTTATTTCCTTTTCACTATCTGCCATAAGTGTAGTATCATCTGCATATCTGAGGTTATTGATGTTTCTCCCTGAAATCTTGATTCCAGCTTGTGTTTCATGCAGCCTGGCATTTCACATGATGTACTCTGCATATAACTTAAATAAGCATGGTGACAATATACAGCCTTGACATTGGTACCGGTCCATTGTTCCATGTCTAGTTCTAACTGTTGTTTCTTGACTGCAGAAACTGTTGTTTTTGCATATAGAATTCTCAACAAGAGGTAAGGTGGTCTGATATTCCCATCTCTAAGAATTTTCCAGTTTATGGGATCCACACAATCAAAGGCATTGGCATAGTCAATGAAACAGAAGTAGATGTTTTTCTGGAATTCTTTTGCTTTTTCTATGACCCAATGGATACTGACAATTTGATATCTGGTTCCTTTATCTTTTCTAAAACCAGCTTGAATATCTGGAAGTTCTCAGCTCACATATTGCTGAAGCCTAGCTTGGAGAATTCTGAGCATTACTTTGCTATTGTGTGAGATAAGTGCGATTGTGTGGTAGTTTGAACATTCTTTGGCATTACCTTTCTTTGGGGTTAGAATGAAAACTGACCTTTTCCAGTCCTGTTGCCACAGCTGAGTTTTCCAAACTTGCTAAAATATTGAGTGCAGCATTTTCACAGCATCATCTTTTAGGATTTGAAATAGCTCCACAGGAATTCCATCACATCCATTAACTGTGTTCATAGTGATGCTTCCTAAGGCCCACTGGACTTCACACTCCAGGATGTCTGGCTGTAGGTGAGTGATCACACCATTGTGATTATCTAAGTCATTAAGACCTTTTCTTATGTAGTTCTGTGTATTCTTGCCATCTTTTCTTAATATCTTCTGCTTCTGTTATATCTATACCATTTCTGTCCTATATTGTGCCCATCTTTACATGAAATGTTCCCTTGGTATCTCTAATTTCCTTGAAGAGTCTCTAGTCTTTCCCATTCTAATGTTTTTCTCTATTTCTTTCCAGTGATCACTGTGAAAGGCTTTCATATCACTCCTTGGTATTCTTTGTAACTTTGCATTCAGATGGGTATATCTTTCCTTTTCTCCTCTGCCTTTCACTTCTCTTCTTTTCTCAGTTATTTGTAAGGCCTCCTCAGACAACCATTTTCTTTCTTGCATTTATTCTTTTAGAGATGGTTTTGATCACCACATTCAGTACAATGTTATGAACCTCTGTCCAAAGTTCTTAGGCACCCTATCTATGAGATCTAATCCCTTGAATCTATTTGTCATTTCCACTGTATAAGCATAAGTGATTTGATTTAGGTCATACCTGAATGTGTTCTAGTGGTTTCCCCTGCTTCTAAGTCACTTCAGTCATGTCTGACTCTGTGCGACCCCATAGACCGCAGCCAACTAGGCTCTTCGGTCCCTGGGATTCTCCAGGCAAGAATACTGGAGTGGGTTATCATTTCCTTCTCTGATGCAAAGAAAGTTAAAAGTGAAAGTGAAGTTCCTCAGTCGTGCCCAACTCTTAGCGACCCCATGGACTGCAGCCCACCAGGCTCCTCCGTCCACGGGATTTTCCAGGCAAGAGTACTGGAGTGGGTTGTCATTGCCTTCTCCCCTACTTTCTTCAATTTAAGTCTGAATTTTGCAATAAGGAATTAATTCTCTGAGCCATAGTCAGCTCCTAGTCTTGAATTTGCTCACAGTATAGAGCTTCTCCATCTTCGGCTGCAAAGAGTATCAGTTCAGTTCAGGCGCTCAGTCGTGTCCGACTCTTTGCAACCCCATGAATCACAGTACGCCAGGCCTCCCTGTCCATCACCATCTCCCGGAGTTCACTCAGACTCATCCATTGAGTCCGTGATGCCATCCAGCCATCTCATCCTGGGTCGTCCCCTTCTCCTCCTGCCACCAATCTCTCCCAGCATCAGAGTCTTTTCCAATGAGTCAACTCTTCGCATCAGGTGTCCAAAGTACTGGAGCTTCAGCTTTAGCATCATTCCTTCCAAAGAAATCCCAGGGCTGATCTCCTTCAGAATGGACTGGTTGGGTCTCCTTGCAGTCCAAAGGACTATCAAGAGTCTTCTCCAACACCACAGTTCAAAGGCATCAATACTTTGGCGCTCAGCCTTCTTCACAGACCAACTCTCACATCCATACATGACCAAAGGAAAAACCATAGCCTTGACTAGACGGACCTTAGTTGGCAAAGTAATGTCTCTGCTTTTGAATATACTGTCTAGGTTGGTCATAACTTTTCTTCCAAGGAGCAAGCGTCTTTTAATTTCATGGCTGCAGTCACCATCTGTAGTGATTTTGGAGCCCAAAAAATAAAGTCTGATACTGTTTCTACTGTTTCCCCATCTATTTTCCATGAAGTGATGGGACCAGATGCCATGTTCTTCGTTTTCTGAATGTTGAGCTTTAAGCCAACTTTTTCACTCTCCTCTTTCACTTTTATCAAGAGGCTTTGCAACTCCTCTTCACTTTCTGCCATAAGGGTGGTGTCATCTGCATATCTGAGGTTATTGATATTTCTCCCTGCAATCTTGAATCCAGCTTGTGTTTCTTCCAGTCCAGCGTTTCTCATGATGTACTCTGCATAGAAGTTAAATAAGCAGGGTGACAATATACAGCCTTGACGTCCTCCTTTTCCTATTTGGAACCAGTCTGTTGTTCCATGTCCAGTTCTAACTGTTGCTTCCTGACCTGCATACAGATTTCTCAAGAGGCAGGTTAGGTGGTCTGGTATTCGCATTTCTTTGAGAATTTTCCAAAGTTTATTGTGATCTGCACAGTCAAAAGCTTTGGCATAGTCAATAAAGCAGAAATAGATGTTTTTCTGGAACTCTCTTGCTTTTTCCATGATCCAGCAGATGTTGGCCACTTGACCTCTGGTTCCTCTGCCTTTTATAAAACCAGCTTGAACCTCAGGGAGCTCACAGTTCATGTATTGCTGAAGTCTGACTTGGAGAATTTTGAGCATTACTTTACTAGCATGTGAGATGAGTGCAATTGTGCAGTAGTTTGAGCATTCTTTTGCATTGCCTTTCTTTAGAATTGAAATGAAATCTGACCTTTTCCAGTCCTGTGGCCACTGCTGAGTTTTCCAAGTTTGCTGGCATATTGAGTGCAGCACTTTCACAGCATCATCTTTCAGGATTTGAAACAGCTCCACTGGAATTCCATCACCTCCAGTAGCTTTGTTCATAGTGATGCTTTCTAAGGCCCACTTGACTTCACATTCCAAGATGTCTGGCTCTAGATTAATGATCACATCATCATGATTATCTGGTTCATCAGGATCTTTTTTGTACAGTTCTTCCGTGTATTCTTGCCACCTCTTCTTAATATCTTCTGCTTCTGTTAGGTCTAGACCATTTCTGTCCTTTATCGAGCCCATCTTTGCATGAAATGTTCCCTTGGTATCTCTAATTTTCTTGAAGAGATCTCTTTTCTTTCCCATTCTGTTGTTTTCTTCTATTTCTTTGCATTGCTCTCTGAAGAAGGCGTTCTTATCTCTTGCTTTTCTTTGGAACTCTGCATTCAGAGGCTTATATCTTTCCTTGTCTCCTTTGCTTTTCACCTCTCTTCTTTTCACAGCTATTTGTCAGGCCTCCCCAGACAGCCATTTTGCTTTTTTGCATTTCTTTTCCATGGGGATGGTCTTGATCCCTGTCTCCTGTACAATGTCATGAACCTCATTGCATAGTCATCAGGCACTCTATCTGTCAGATCTAGGCCCTTAAATCTATTTCTCACTTCCACTGTATAATCATAAGGGATTTGATTGAGATCATATCTGAATGGTCTAGCGGTTTTCCCTACTTTCTTCAATTTAAGTCTGAATTTGGCAGCCAAAGATGGAGAAACAAAGAATATAATCAATGTGATTTGCGTATTGACCATTTGATGATGTCTATGTATAGAGTCATCTCTTATGTTGGTGGAAGAGAGCATTTGCTATAACAGTGTGTTCTCTTGGCAAAACTCTGTTAGCCTTGGCCCTGCTTCATTTTGTACTCCAAGGCCAAAATTGCCTGTTACTCCATGTGTCTCTTGACTTCCTACTTTTGCATCACAGTCCCCTACAATGAAAGAACATCTTTTGGAGTATTAGTTCCAGATGGTCTTGTAGGTCTTCCGAGAACCATTCAACTTCAGCTTCTTTGGCATTAGTGGTCGGTGCATAGACTGGGATTGCTGTGATATTGAATGGTTTACCTTGGAAACAAACAGAGATCATTCTGTTGTTTTTGAGATTGCACCCCAGTTCTGCATTTCAGACTCTTTTGTAAACTATGAGGGCTACTCCATTTTTTCTAAGGATTCTTGCCCACAGTAGTAGATATAATGGTCATCTGAGTTAAGTTCACCCATTCCGTTTCATTTTAGTTCACATATTCCTAAAATGTTGATGTTTACTCTTGCTATCTCCTGTTTGATCACTTCCAATTTACCTTGTTTCATAGACCTAACATTCCAGGTTCTTATGAAATGTTGCTCTTTACAGCATCAGGCTTTACTTCCATCACCAGTCACATCCACAATTGGGCATTGTTTTTGCTTTGGCTCAGCCTCTTCATTTTTTCTGGAGCTATTTCTCCACTCTTCTCCTACAGCATATAGGGCACTTATCAATCTGGGGAGTTCATCTTCAGTGTCATATATTTTTGCCTTTTCATACTGCCCATAGGGTTCTCAAGACTAGAATACTGAAGTGGTTTGCCATTCCCTTCTCCAGTGGATCATGTTTTGCCAGAACTCTCCACATGACTCATCTGTCTTGGGTGGCCCTACATGACATGGATCATAGTTTCATTGCATTAGACAAGGCTGTGATCCAAATGATCAGTTTGGTTAGTCTTCTGTAATTGTGGTTTCCCTTCTGCCCTCTGATGGATAAGGATAAGAGGCTTGTGGAAGCTTCCTGATGGGAGGGACTGGTTGTGGGGGAATCTGAGTCTTGCTCTGATGGGTGGAGCTGTGCTCAAAAGGTCTTTAATCCAATTTTCTGTTGATGCACGACTGACTGTGTTACCTCCCTGTAGTTTTTCCTGAGGCCAAGATATGGTAGGGTAATGGAGGTAATGGTGACCTCCTTCAAAAGGACTTATGCCAGGACTGTTGTTTAGGATTAAAATTATTTTTTTAATTTATTTATTTTTAATCAGAGGATAATTTCTTTATAATATTTTGTTGGTTTCTGCCATATGTCAACATGAATAAGCCATAGGTATACATATGTCCTCTCCCTTTTAAACCTCCCTCCCACTTCCCACCCCATCCCACCCCTCCCAATTGTCACAGAACATGGATTTGAGCTCTCTGTGTCATACAGCAAATTAGAAATCCATTTCTGCTGTTGGTTTCATTAGTATTAACAGAAAGAAATTCACATTGATTAAATGAATTGCTCTTTTGTATTCAAAAGCTAGAAAAAAACAACCTACAAAGTAACATTAAAAGGAAAAAAAGTAGGATGATAGAGCAACTTCCTCCCCAAAATTGTTAAATCTCGAAAAAGAGAATATTGTTTGTTGTTGTTGCTGCTGGTGTGTGTCTATGGAAAACACAGTTTATATCAGCAGAAGATGGTTATGTTGGGCAGAGGCTATGAGAGGGTAAATGACATGAGAGTATTTCATTTTTATTGTCTGGAATCTTTTTCTCTGGGATTGAGTGTCAAAAATGGAACCCTTTCCCCTCAAGGTTTTCTCTTCATAAATATTTTGGAAAAAAAAATCTTTATTTTAAAGGAATTTTTTCTGTGATGAGTTAAAATAACTGCAGAGGACTCCAGATAGGCAACAGGGAGATTGAAATAGGAGGATGATATGATCCAGAAAAACTATTTTCAAGAAAATCCAACCCCTGAAAAATCACATGAAGTGTTTGATGATATAGAAAGGAGTTTTAGAGCTCTTTATATTTTTAGTTTCTTTAGCAGAAATGATAGGTAAGCATCTAATGAGGCTTTAATCACTGCAGTGAAAGGACAGGAGATGTGTAAGGAAGGAAATGTAGTCAATACAGTATATATCTCAATAATGAATAATACTATGATTTAGTATGTATTTCATAATAATAATACATAATACAATTTGTCCCCAAATTTTGATATGAATACATTGGAAGAATTCCTTAAAGGTAGAAGGAGCTTTGACGTAGGGGAAGTCTTATAAGAGTGCTAAACATTTTAATGATTAGGAAGGCACATGTAATAGGTGTAACTAAAAATAAATATACTGTATTATGTGTGTAATTTAAACATATATTACAAATAACTCCCCAAATAGATATATATTTAGAAATATGCTTCCGTGTTGTTGTTGTTCAGTCGCTGTCATGTCCTACTCCTTGCTACTCTGTGGGCTGCAGCACATCTGGCCTCCCTATCTCACTATCTTCCGGAGTTTGCTCAAATTCATATCCATTGAGTTGGTGATGCCATCCAACCATCTCATTCTCTGTTATCCCCTTCTGTTCCTGCCCTCAGTATTCCCCAGCATCAGGGTCTATTCCAGTGAGTCAGCTCTTTGCATCAGGTGGGCAAAGTATTGGAGCTTAGCTTTAGCACCTGTCCTTCCAATAAACATTCAAGGTTGATTTTCTTTAGAACTGACTGGTTTTATCTCCTTGCTGTCCTAGGGACTTTCAAGAGTCTTCTCCAGCACCACAGTTTGTAGGCATCAGTTCTTTGGCTTTCAGACTTCTTTATTGTCCAACTTTCACATCCATGNTTCTTGGTTCACATACTGTTGAAGTCTAACTTGAAAGATTTTGAGCATTACCTTGCTATCACTTGAAATGAGTGCAATTGTATGGTGATTTGAACATCCTTAGGCATTACCTTTCTTTGGGATTGGAATGAAAACTGACCTTTTCCAGTTCTATGGTCATTGCAGAGTTTTATAGTTTTGCCGACATTTTGAATGCAGAACTTTAACAGCAACATATTTTACAATTTTAACTAGCTCAGCTGGAATTCTATCACCTTCACTAGCTTTGTTTTTAGTAATGGTTCCCAAGGCTCCCTTGACTTTTCACTCTGGGGTATCTGGCTCTAGGTAAGTGACCATACCGTTGTGGTTATTTGGGTCATTAAGACCTTTTGCTGTATAGGTCTTCTGTGTATTCTTACTACCTCTTCTCAATCTTTTCTGCTTCTCTTAGATCCTTACCATTTATGTCCTTAATTGTGCCCATTTTTGCATGAAATGTTCCCTTAGTTACTAATTTTCTTGAAGAGATCTCTAGTCTTTCCCATTCCATTGTTTTCCTCTATTTCTTTGCACTGCTCATTTAAGAAGACTTTCCCATTTGTTCTTGCTATTCTTTCAAACTCTGTGTTCAGTCGGCTCTATCATTCCCTTCCTCCTTGCCTTGTGCTTCTCTGTGTGAGTGAGAATAGTCAATTGGAGGGTGATAGTTCGGAGCAGCTGACTTATGTCATCTCTTACAATGAATCTAAACAATAAAAACATATATTTTAAAGAAAGAAATGGTAAACATAATGTTTAAAATTTATCCAATATTTTACCATAAGCCTAGAATACTGTTTTGACACTGTGACTAAATTTAAAAATAAGTTGTTTCAAAGATAAAGCCTCTGCTTATCTGCATCATAAATAAGACAGTGGGAAGAAAGACAAAGAATGTGAAATAAAGACCAGGTTGCATTTGTGTATATGAATGTGATACAGCACTTTTGTCCATATGTAGTGAAAATGCTTGTGCTTTAGTCGTGTCCAACTGCTGTGACCTGTGACCTGTGCTTTGAACTGTGGTGTTGGAGAAGACTCTTGAGAGTCCCTTGGACTGCAAGGAGATCCGACCAGTCCATTCTGAAGGTCCATCTGTGACCTGGCGGGACTATAGCCTGCCAGGCTCCTCTGTGCATGAGATTCTCCAGGCAAGAATACTGGAGTGGGTTGACATGCCTTCCTCCAGGGGATCTTCCAGACCCAGGGATTGAATCTACACCTCTTATGTTTCCTGCATTGGCAGGTGTGTTCTTTACCACAAGCACCACCTGGAAAGCCCAGCAAAAATGCATACACACCTCTAAAGATACTAAGCATTCCTATTGTTATATGTGTATGTAACATAGTCATGCTAAAGTTAATTGATGTGTTATCATTCTGTCAATAAATACCAGATTTTACCTTCTGTGTTTCCTTTGTCCAGGCTTTAGACCCTATTGTTCTATTTATCCCTTTAAGCAGTTCCTTTTCAGAGGAGTAGGCAATTGGGTTTGGCTATTAACATCATAAGGCTTCCCTGATAGCTCAGTTGGTAAAGAATCCGCGGCAATTCAGGAGACCCCAGTTTGATTAACATCATAAAGAGCTTCAGTTCAGTTCAGTTCAGTTCAGTCACTCAGTCCTGTCCAACTCTTTCTGACCCCATGAATTGCAGCACGCTAGGCCTCCCTGTCCATCACCAACTCCCAGAGTTCACTCAAACTCATGTCCATCGAGTTGGTGATGCCATCCAGCCATCTCATCCTCTGTCGTCCCCTTCTCCTCCTGCCCCCAATCCCTCCCAGCATCAGACTCTTTTCCAGTGAATCAACTCTTCCCATGAGGTGGCCAAAGTACTGGAGTTTCAGCTTTAGCATCATTCCTTCTAAAGAAATCCCAGGGCTGATCTCCTTTAGAATGGACTGGTTGGATGTCCTTGCAGTTCAAGGGACTCTCAAGAGTCTTCTCCAACACCACAGTTCAAAGGCATCAATTCTTCAGCGCTCAGCTTTCCTCACAGTCCAAGTCTCCCATCCATACATGACTACTGGAAAAACCATAGCTTTGACTAGACGGACCTTTGTTGGCAAAATAATGTCTCTGCTTTTGAATATGCTATCTGTTGGTCATAATTTTCCTTCCAAGGAGTAAGCATCTTTTAATTTCATGGCTGCAATCACCATCTGCAGTGATTTAGGAGCTTAAGTGACATTTATTCAAAATTGTTTAGCCTTGAAGAGAGGCCTTCTCATAGAATAACCTTTCTTATATCTTCTTCAAAGAAATAATACCAAGAAATTATTTTCTTCTCCAGGGGTTCTATTCCTGACTAGGAATATAATCTCAATCTCCACATGGCAGGCAGGTTCTTTACCAACTGAGCCACAAGCTACCATTAGCAAATACAGATCACCTGATCACAGTCGCCAACCCCTGTCTAACGTCATCTGGTAATTTTTCACTAGCACACTTTAGTGTTTAAAAACACTCTAGTATTCTTGCCTGGAGAATCCCATGGAGGAAGGAGGCTTGTAGGCTACAGTCCATGGGGTTGCAAAGAGTTGGACACGACTGAGCTACTTCACTTTCACTTTCACTTCCACTTTTGTTTCAATAGTGATGAGCTAAGTTCTTTCCCTTATTTGAATAATCCTGAATAAAATTCTCCTTGCCTATTTAACTCCATCTGTTGCAGTATTTCTTTGGCAATATTGATAAAATACATTTTATATTAAATGTTTTCAGGAATACTGCAGAAAGGAAACCACCTATTTGACATCCCTAACCCTTATGGCTGGAGAAGGCAATGGAACCTCACTCTAGTACTCTTGCCTGGAAAATCTCATGGACCGAGAAGCCTGGTAGTCTGCAGTCCATGAGGTCGCTAAGAGTCGGACACGACTGAGCAACTTCACTTTGATTTTTCACTTTCATGCACTGGAGAAGGAAATGGCAACCCACTCCAGTGTTCTTGCCTGGAGAATCCTAGGGACAGAGAGCCTGGTGGGCTGCCGTCTATGGGGTCACACAGAGTCGGACACGACTGAAGCCACTTAGCAGCAGCAGCAGCAACCCTTATGGCAGAAAGTGAAGAGGAACTAAAAAGCCTCCTGATGAAAGTGAAAGAGGAGAGTGAAAATATTTGCTTAAAGCTCAACATTCAGAAAACTAACATCATGGCATCCGGTCCCATCACTGCATGCCAAATAGATGGAGAAACAGTGGAAACAGTGTCAGACTTTATTTTGGAGAGCTCCAAAATCACTGCAGATGGTGATTGCAGCCTTGAAGTTAAAAGACGCTTACTCCTTAGAAGGAAAGTTATGACCAAACTAGATAGTATATTGAAAAGCAGAGACATTACTTTGCCAACAAAGGTCCATCTAGTCAAAGCTATGGTTTTTCCAGTAGTCATGTATGGATGGGAGACTTGGACTGTGAAGAAGGCTGAGCGCCGAAGAATTGATGCTTTTGAACTGTGGTGTTGGAGAAGACTCCTGAGAGGCCCTTGGACTGCAAGGAGATCCAACCAGTCCATTCTAAAGGAGATCAGTCCTGGGTGTTCTTTGGAAGAAATGATGCTGAAGCTGAAACTCCAGTACTTTGGCCACCTCATGGGAAGAGTTGACTCACTGGAAAAGAGTCTGATGCTAGGAGGGATTGGGGGCAGGAGGAGAAGGGGACGACAGAGGATGAGATGGCTGGATGGCATCACCAACTCGATGGACGTGAGTTTGAATAAACTCTGGGAGTTGGTGATGGACAGGGAGGCCTAGCGTGCTGCAATTCATGGGGTCACAAAGAGTCAGACATGACTGAGCAACTGAACTGAACTGAACCCAATATTCCCAGTTCTTAGCACAGTGAAAATATTTTAATATCTGTTAATACATATTCAACTATGCCAGTAGTTTTCAAAGTGTGATCCAAAAACCAGAAGTATCAGAATCAAATGGGAACTTGTTAGAAATAAGGTTTCAGGCTGCATCCAGACTTTTTGAATCAGAAATGCTGGGGATGGGGCCCAGGAACCTGTAGTTTACCAAGTCTACTAGGTAAATCTGATACAGGCACACTAAACCAACACTCTTTATCACATATTTGAGAAATTCTACCCCAGGTAATAGCAATAAAGTAACAAAGGCCAGCTGAGAAAGAGTGTTACTCAATTTATGTATTTACTTCATTTTAATAATTAAAATTAAGACTCAGACAAATTTCTGTCCTAAAATTTGGATTGCAGAAAAACTGATATATTTATATTTTATTTATAACTAAAGACTTCTTTAGGTTTCTTTGTTAGCTGTCCTCTCTGCCACACACCTTTCTAACCTGCTTCATACAATAGATAAATATGTTTTATTCATCATTATCCAGAAATAATATGAAAACTTTATGATCAAGAATCTGAAGTTTTATTTGCATACATTTTTTATTAATTCTGGGAAGTCTTTCTTTTGTCATATTTTTTGACATCCCATGAAAATCCAGAGCATTTATCCAGTACCTAATGCTTTCTTCTTTAAACCTTCATAGAAAGTTCTGTTTGAAAATATATATTTTACATGTCTAGTTTATCTTATATCATTGTTTATTTTTGCATGTCTACATATATACTACCCTATCAGATTTAATGTAATTAATTTTTATGAATTCTGAATTGCCTGTATTTTATAGTCCCATTCATTTATTTCCAATCTACTGAAAACTCATGGAATTTGACTAGTTTGCTTTTTGTTTGCTGTTTTGTCAGGATAATATTAAAGATACTCATGGTGTTAGGTCACCAATCACTAATTGCCTTTACTAAACCGAATTTGATTCTTGTGATTAATGTATTTCTTTCCAAATGAATAGTGAAGGAAGAAACAGACAGAACAGTCTCCTTTCTGAAAGCAGAACTCCATCTTGGGCTGGACTGTGGACTTTGAGCTATATGCCCAGTATCTATGGAAACAACATATCAACTAGAAAACCAGAACCCCACCCCCNACCCCCCCACCCCTTTGCAGAAGGAAGAGTCCCAGGGCTCGTACCTAGACTCTCCATAGCCTAAAAGAATACCCTAATTATCTGTGTAACTGAATAGAATCATAAATTCTATTATGCTTATTGGGGTATCACCACAGGCCTATTGATAATTGTCCATGGTTAACAACCTAGGTTTAAGGCATATGAATCACAGGTTAACTTTGATTGTACCTTTCTTTTCCTTTGTTCAGACTAGTTTCAGGGAATTTGGGGAGGTGGATTTGAGCATGTACACTTAGGGTATATAAGGTTTTCACAAAAACTGGTCGGGGTCTTTGGCTAAGAGGAGACTCTGCCTTGGGCCCACCGGTGTAATAATTGTCCTTCAGAATGAGTTTGTTTCCTGGAACGTGTGGCTACAACAAGAGGAATTTCATGTTATATTCAGAAGTAGCATGGAGTATGGAGAGAAAGCATAACTCTGAATTAGAGGTGATAGCCCTTACAGAAGAGTTATTTATTTTTGCTTGCTTTAGCTGTGGAAAAATAGTTTTAACACTGAGCCTGGAAAAGCTAGGATTGTGAAAGAAGGAAGCTAGAATGCTTATGCACCAAGGTGCAAATAGTCATGAAGAGAGATAAAGTCCACCTTTTATATTAACATGTGAAGTTTCACGTGTACATAGGTATAATAAGGCTGAGCAATTCCTCCATGTATGCATATTAAATTGTCAAAGATGGGCATATGGCATATTTCCTTGCATTTACTGTAATTAACATGGGCCACTTTTTTCATTGTCCCACAATCAATCTGATGAAATACACAGATTTTCCAATTAGTTTTTAAGAGCATTTTGTTACCAATTTGTCACCACATTATAGATAAGAATAATACCAAATAAAACTATCACTGACTGAAATCTGAATTTTTAGCCAGTTGAGGACTGTTGACTGAAATACTCATTCCAACTTTCTTAGTAAAATGAGTGAGAGGAAATGAAATCCAAATGCTTACTGGATTTTTTTTTTTTTTCTTTTCTTCTGTATGTATCCTTCTACTAGAAATTAGTCAACAAGCAAACTGTTTGTCACAGATTGCTTGGGGTAAATTTTGCTCTGAGGCAGAGAATTGTGTCCATGAGAGCCATTAGAATTCTTGACAGACATGGACTCTGTCTGGAGAAACATCTTTGAACATGGAAGTGGAAGATCCTATTTATAAATATAAATCTTTTTCATATTTTTGTAAATATATCTTTTCTGCTTTTCTATTTCGCTTTGTGTTTAGAAGGTACTTTGTGCACTGATTTAAAAACAATCATGGACCCCACTTAGGTTAATGAATAGGTGGAACTGAATATGTTGATGTCACAAAGACACTCATTGGCAGTGATTGTGCTGGCAAAACACTTTCTTCTCTAAATTCTTTATAATACCATTTGCTGTTCAATTAGTCACATAACTGTGTGAAGGAAAAACCTTCTCAGTTTCTAATTGCACTTGCTGTTTACTGTAAATTACTCTTATGAAAATATTCCCATGTATTTGCCTGTGCAACTGTGCATGTAATTGTATTTTGGCAAAAGTGCAAAAATACATCAGCTTTGAAAATGAAGTCTAAGGGGTGCTTTTTACAAATGATGACATTTTCAGCTTGACTCTTAGTTGAAGTTTCTTCTGTACTCCTACAACTGACAAGCTGACAGTCTTGTCATCTCTGCTTCTCTAGCCACAAGATAGGTATAAAACAAATGCTTTCTAGGTTTTTTTCTGATACTGAACCTTTCTTGGACATGCTACTTCTAAGGACAAAGAGAAATCTCTTGTAAGCTCTCACATTTTGCTGTGGGCGTGCTTATGTACCTCTCAAAGCCCATCAACCAACCCATCAGTATGCAAACATATTCCAAAAGGTGTCATTGCTGTTGTAATAGGGAGGGTACATCTTTTAGAATTGGAGGTTTTTCTAGAATAATGGTATAAAACTGAGCTGAAGGACTATTGTCTGCTTCTACTTATCAATAACCTATCAAAAGATGGTGACACTGCCAGTCAGCTCACTCATGAGCAGATGAGAGCTGACTGAAACTTCATATCATAATCACTGAAAAGGAAAATTTATGAAGTTAAAAAGTAGGTTTCATAAATATATAGAGTACAAAAAAGCAGTATCTTTTTATAAAAGTATCATTAATACACTAAACATGTTTCTTCTCAGAATAAGGAGTAACTATCACGAGGGCTTTGTATAATCTGTTTTCATGTACTGATCATTAGGAATTTTAAGGTTTAAGCAAAATGACCTGGCAGTAGTAAATGGAAATAGCAGTGAAAGGAGAAAAACAGGAAAATTACAAGGTGTGTCTCCTTTTCTTCTTTCTTCCTTAATCTTCATCATGCTTTTGACACTCATGAGCACCCCCTCTACAATCCAATCCCAAATTACCTTGACAAATTTTTCCACCACAATGTTCTGATCTAGTCAAATATATTATAAATGCAACTTTATTCTAAGTGTTTCTCTTTCTATTCTATGTGACTTTATTTATCTTGCACTCTCATAGCCCTTCTCATTGCGTGAAAGTTGACTGTGATCATCCGCAGAGAACTCCTTCTTAGTGACTCTTGGTGCATTCTCAGTTTGTACTTATATCTGATTGACTGAACGTCTTTCACTTTCATCTAACAGTCCATAAGTAAACCACTCAAGCTTTTCAGGAGGTGGTTCCCAGACTTAAGCTTCTTTACATTCTCTATTATGCTTTGTACAAAAGAAGACATCCATATTTCTCAGTAAAGCATTTTATAATAGGTTACTGGCAGTGCGATTTAATAGGTAACTATTAGGAAGATTCTTTTATCTGATTAAAACTCATGGCCACCCATTATCACTGTCAAAGAGGGATTAAAATAAAAGGCTATACTTGCTGATGCTGGAAAAAGCAAGGCATTTGGGAGGAAATGATATGGGATAACTTTTAGCATATAGAATAATGACATCACGGATCAGTTTAAGGGGTTCTGGCAACTAGGGGCAGTAGTTATAAAATGGGACAATCAGTTTCAGAATCAAAGTAGATATTATTTTAATGCACATGTCTTTTTCTCCTTGCAATTTTTTTTTTCATATTGGGAAGAGGATTGGAGGTAAGTGGAGTAAGCATGTGCTACTGACAAATATCCTCAAATGATTTATAAATACCTGTTATTTATTTTCTCTCACAGATAAGAAAACAATAACATAAGGGTGCGCGCATGCATGCTCCGTTGCTCAGTTGTGGCCAGTCCTTTGGGACCTCATGGACTGTAGCACGCTCACCAGGCTCCTCTGTCCATGTGATTTTCCAGGGAAAAATACTGGAGTGGGTTGCAGTTTCCTCCTCCAGGTGATCTTCCCAACCCAGAGATCAAATCTACACCTCCTTTGTCTTCTGCACTGGCAGGCAGTTCTTCACCACTGACTCACCTGGGAAGCTAGTATAAGGGTAGAGAGCCATAAAAGAACAGATATACACCCAGAACTTCATCTTTTTAGTTCCTGGGCTTAGCACAATGTATGTCATAGAATGCTTGTATAGCATGTTTGTCTTGTTAAAAAGAAAGAGAGACACCTCTACTTCCACAGTGGCACTGTACAAATAGTTCTGTAGTCAGATGTGCTTGGGAAATTCTAGATTAAATGAAGTTTGACCAAGTCATCCCTAAAATCTTCTCACAAATGTAAACATGTTTTGTATAATAAGTTTCAAAATATGTTACCCAAACTGACTTAACTAAAGGATCCTATCCTTATGTTTTTCCAGAGTCTTTAATGAGGCTCTGATTCCATGGAATAAACTACTGGAAACATTGAATAATTTTTTAAAAAACTTAAAATATATGTTGTTGTTCAGTCGCTAGGTCATCTCCAACTCTTGAGACTCCATGGACTGCAGCATACTAGGCTTTCCTGTCCTTCACTATCTCCTGGAGTTTGTTCAAACTCATGTTAATTGAGTTAATGATGCAATTCAACCATCTCATTCTCTGTTGCTCCCTTCTCCTCCTGCCCTCAATCTTTCCCAGCATCAGGGTCTTTTCCAGTGAATCAGATCTTCACATCATGTGGTCAAAATATTGAAGCTTCAATTAATATAAAAAATGAAGTCAAGCCAGTAGGTCATTTTTGGCATTCTTTTTTTGTTTTTTTTTTTGCTTTTATTTATTTATTTTAATTGGAGGCTAATTACTTTACAATATTGTAGTGGTTTTGTCATGTGAATGAATCATTTTGACATGAATCAGCCATGGGTGTACATGTGTCCCCCATCCTGAACCCCCCTCCCACCTCCCTTCTCATCCTATCCCTCTGGGTCATACCAGTGCACCAGCCCTGAGCACCCTGTCTCATGCATTGAACTTGGACTGGCGATCTGTCTCACATATGATAATATACATGTTTCAATGCTATTCTCTCAAATCATCCCACCCTTGCTTTCTCCCACAAGTCCAAAAGACTGTTCTATACATATGTGTCTCTTTTGCTGTCTCACATATAGGATTATCATTACTTACAGGTCTGTTTTCAGATAGAGCAATTCATTCCATTAAATTATGGAAAGAAGGATTTTTTCAGCTATATGTTTCAAAGAAGAGAGAAAAAATCCTGATAGACATTTTAATGCCTTGACAGACATTTTAATAGTTTCCTATAGAAACAAACTATTGCTTTGAAGTCCCAAAAGCTTATTGAATATTTAAATAATAGAATCTGTCAAAAATCAGATCTATGAAAATAGCTCTCTCTCTTCAAAAGAGACACATACACTTCACGTGGTTTTCCATATTTTGAAAATCATTATGAATTCATGAATTTCTTAATGAAAAAAGGTAAATACATGCAAGTGAAGAGAACAGTAGAACACAGCTTCATGTACTGCAGACTTCACTTCATCAACACCAACACAAAGACGGTTCTGTACCACAAACATTATATCTTCCCACTACTGAATTATTTCTAAGAAGAAAATCTCAAACACCATATTTTATTCATAAATACATTGGTACTTTATGTAGTTTCATATAATATATGTGTTGAAATAAATGCAATCAGTATTATCCTAATAGCATTATTTTCCTTTCTAATTCGGTTCTAATGAGACCCTCGACCCTTGGCTGATTCCACAGTCCTAAAATATCTCCTCTCTACTTTCTCCTAGGACATGTTATTTCTTATTAGGATGAAAATTTCTTATTATCTTTGTCTTTTTAATTGAATTGTTTTATTTTTACACAGAAATTTCTCTAAGTTTCTTGGAAATGGAAAATATTATTATCTTTGTAGGCAGTCTGGGTAAGGAATATATAGAAACCTCTGCTTACTCTTCTTCTTTGTACAAACCTCAGATCCTGATGATTAAAAATGACTTGATTATCATTATTTTATATTTTATATTATTTGAACTAAATCAGTATGACAAAGGGTCCTGCATTTGTTTTGAAAGTAGCTCTTGCACCGTCTTTAATCTGAGAGTTGGTTATTTAAGGATTTTTTTTTGTCTTTTCTAATAAAACCTATATCTCAAGGTAACCAAATAACATATGTGATAAGAAAAAACTCTCTTTATAAAAGAACCCCATCTAATAAATATACAGTGGAATTTCTTTTTAACTCACCACTATTCTTACTAAATAATTTCCTCAAGCTAACACCATTATACTGAAAGAAAATATTTGCTTCCCTGGTGGCTCAGTGGTAAAGAATCTGACTGTCAACGTATGAGATGTAGGTTCAAGCCCTGAGTCATAAGATCCCCTGGAGAAGGAAATGGAAACTCAGTCCAACTTTCTTGCCTGAGAAATCCTATAAACAGAGGAGCCTGACAGGCTACAGTCCAGCCCATGGGATCACAAAAGAGTTGGGAATAACTTGATGACTAAACACCACCACCATTATATTTAAAAAAAAAATGTTTATGAATTGATTATTTATAGTGTCCAAAGTGTCATCTAGAGTAATATAAGAATTTTCAATGGAAGAATTAAAGTATATTCCCATGAACCTCAAAGTTAATTTTCATCCAAACTAATAGAAAGATAAATAAGATACATGTGTGTACTGATGTTAACCAGATGTAATATACAGCTTCATCTCTGAAGTATTTTTGTCTAATTTTTAAATCTGAATTTAGTCAAGTCCATAGATGTAAAGTTCTCTTTATAATAAATGTAGAGACTAGACAGATATGTAAAAGAGATGATCAGGATGCATTAGATAAATGCTAGAAGAAAGCTGATTTCCTCTCAAGTTCATGGAATAAAATATAAAGGAAGATCTGTGGCATTTCTAGGTTTAAAGAGACATAAGAGACATAATACTCAACCCTCAACAATTCACTGTAGAAAGGTATTTCAGAGACAGGTAAGGAAATATGAGTATGAATCAAATACCAGATGATACCAAGGCACGACTGTGATTTTGAGATATGATCATGATACTGCTGTGAGAGAAACTGGTAATGCCTTTGGAGATATACACTAAAGCAGGTGTGAAATACAGTATAAATAATTATAATTTATGTAATAAATGTATAAATAATTTTTCTTTACCTAATAAGCGACCAGTACCCACTTTAAGTCAATCCATTCTTCCACCGAAACAACTTCCATTCTAATTCTTATTATCATAGATAAATTTTGCTTGTTCTTTGGATTCTTATAAGGGATGTCAAATGTATGTAATCTTTGTATGTGGCTTCACTCAATATACTATTTTCTTTTTTATAGCTATGTTTCTTCATTTCTTGCCATATTCCATTGTAGGACTATGCCAAAAATATTTTTCATTTGCTGAGATTTTATTTTATGTATTTTATGCATCTGGTTAGATGATTTTTTTTCTTAAGATGTTGAATTATCATTCATCACCATCACTTTTCCCTTTCCTGCCTTTATTCTTTTTCAATATGATAAAATGNATCATTCATCACCATCACTTTTCCCTTTCCCGACTTTATTCTTTTTCAATATGATAAAATGAGCTGGGAAATAGTCCTTCTTCACTTTTATAGAACTGCTTGTATAGAGTCAGTATTCTTTCTTTCTTAATTATTGATTGAATTTTCCAATGAGGGCATTTGTGCCAGGAATTTTCATTTCAGGAAGATTTTTAACTATAAAGTTAATTTCTTTAGGACATAAAGGAATCTTCACATTATGAATTTTTCTTGATTGACTCTAGGTCTTTTGAATTTTCATATAAATTTTAGGATCAGCCTGTCAGCTTCTACAAAAATATACCTGAGGTTTTAAATGTGCTTTGATCAGTTTGAAAAGAATTGACACCACAGTGTTGAGCCTTCTGATCCACAAACAAGATATATACTTCTCCATTCAGTGGCATCTTTAGTTGCTCTCAGCAACATTTTGTGGTTTTCAGCATACAAATCCTTCATATCTTTTGTTAGATTTATTTATAAACATTTCATATTTTGGTGGTGTTGTAATATTTCATTTCAACTCAGATGGAAACACAGTGTATTTTTTATTTTCATGTTGTATCTTGCAATATTGGTAAACACCCTTATTATTTCTTGTACCTATTTTATAGATTTTATTTAATTTTCTTCATAAATTTTAGTGTCATCTATAGACAAAGACTGTTTTACTCCTTGCTTTCCAATCATGATGTGTTTCATATATTTTTCTACCTGATTGCATAGATTGGAAACTCTAGTAAAATGACAAATACAAGTGGCAAAAATAGATATTCTTGTTTTGTTCTTGATCTTACAGGAAAATCACTGAGTTTTTCTAACACTATTATTTTAGTTAAAGGATTTTTAAAGATAATCATATTTCAGGTTGAGGAAGTTGCCTTCTATTCCTAAATTGCTAAGAATAAGTTTTGTTTGTTTTATCACAAAGGAATGATGGATTTGTCTAAATTTCAATCTGCATTTACCAAGTTAGTCATAATTATTTCTGGTTTGCTAATATGGTAAATTATCTTGATTGATTTTTGAATATTAAAAA